>CAIGRF010396832.1:0-10952 GCA_903798235.1 Fraxinus ornus | reverse complement strand
CCCCCCCCCCCCCCCCCGCCCATGACAGATTTATAAGAGTTTACCTGCTTGTGTTAAAATCTCTGTCTGCTCATGAACAAGAGTACCAGATTTAAATTGTGTTGCAATGTCATATTCAATTACACTCATGCATAAGGACTGATGCTGCAAAAAAACACCTTAGAAAGGAAAAGATGTTGCTTTGTGTTCTTACAGGGTTTAAGCAAGCTAAAGTCATGAGTTAATATTCATGTTCACGACGAGGTAATTTTCTATTAAGCTTCTTGGGTTGCAATTCCATGCACAGAAATACATTTAAGGCGAATTATGAAGAATAACATATACACCAAATTTAACACAGCTAGGCTGACCCTACATATATAACGTTTTTGGATGATTGTTACGGACCTACTACTTGAACGTGCAAAACCACCTGCTATTCCCCTTGCTTAAATCATCATCTTCCCACTGTAACTCATGATTCGCTCACTCATTTCCCCTTGCAGCAGCATCTACAGGCTGCCTTTCTGCCCCAGGTGGTGTGCCAGCACCTCCTCTCGCGCTTTGGTTCGTTCCTTCGCCTCCTATGGTAGTGTAGCGTCTTCCATAGCCACCCTCATTCCACGCCTAACCCTCTAGGCATCTCATGCTGTTGGGTCAAGACCGCGTCGATTCGTTGGGTTAACGAATCAATTTGTTGTTTTCGTTGCGTCATCTCCTCCCTCCAAACTCCATCCCATCATTCACAGCTTGGTTGCAAGCATTGGGTCGGCTCCTTGGTGGCATCTCCACGAGGATCTCAACATGGCTCCACGAGAACAAAATTGATTCAAGATTGAATGCCGAAAATTGGATTGAAAGAGAAAGACTCCCAAAATGTATTAACTTCAATTAGAAAAGGCCAAGTTAATGCTACTGTCAGCTGCAAGAGAAATAAGAGAATTCCAACCTGATTGCCAACTAATTGAAATTGCACTATAGTCATTACACTCCTAGAAAACTTAAGCGCACAGGCACTAATAACTAATAAATGGAAAAGATAAAACAAAGACATAAAAAAATGAAACCAGCCATATTTTATCATCATCATCCATCTATACTTGTCTTCATTACTCAGGCAGGAATCCAGCTGCGTTGCACTAAAAGTTTACTCAGACAGACTGACAAATTAAATGTACCATGTTCTTTGAAAGAGGTGAGCTAGTTGCATAGTTTTAAAATTTTTAGTGGAACTAATTATTAATAACTCAGTGACGAACCTCAACGTTCAAGGTTGAAGGAATGCCATTGGGAAAAAAGGAAGACGTTCACTGCATATATAAAGCATTTAAAAAAAAAAAAAAAAAGAGGAAGGTGGTCAACTGCTTACTTGAGGAAGGTGTTTGTTACTTGATGGACGGTTATTAGAAACAAGTAAACACACCAATGCATGACTAGAGGCAGAAATTAATCAATAGAAATTCAGGCAAAATCCACAATTTGACATTTCAAAAGTGATAAGCATATAATTGCATTTCCATAGATGTCCCATCACCACAAAGTTACCTTGTTTAGAGCATGCAATAGACATTTCCACTTCTCATTGAACTCAAGATGCTGAATACATACAAGTACGGATCTCTTGAGAATAATTACATGAGACCCTACCAAAGTTTAGCTGAGGAGAGTATCGATCAACTACGACCACGCGAACATGCCACCAGCAATTGGGATAATGGAATTTCAGCGTAGTAAAGTCTTAGAGAATGGATTATGGAATTGTATTTGACTATTTTCCTTAAAAGTTCCAATACTCTCCGCATCATCTCTTTAAATAACTCATTTTCTATTACAAAAAGAAAGGACACATTGGTAGCAGCAGTTCTGAGCATAGCGAAGACTGTTCCCCTCCACATTAGAGTTATGGTTTTCCCTATTAGCATTATTTAACCTGCATCTTATCTGCAGGAATAGACTTAAGTTAATTTCTTGAGAGAAAAGAAAAAAAATCGGAAGAATTTCTTGGAAGCAAACTGGAATGCTGGGGAATGGAGGACTTTCATGTAATGTCATTTATTACCCTAGGTTAAAAACAATTAACTAAAAAAATATATGACATTTATAATTAGCTGAAACACTAGCACTCTCTTTGCACCAATTTTATCTCTCTTTTGCAGTGAATTATAGACAATGATGGGCATCTTCTTCGTATCTGAATTTAGCAGGTATAATTATAATTTATGTACAAAAACTTCTCTTAAATCATTTAGGTTTCTTATGTTGATAGCAAAATCGAATCTGGAAGTGTCAGAACATAAATGGGAAATTTCGAGCTTGCATTAAAGTTGCGTTTTAAGACGTACTTGGTTTTGACTTTGTTCAAGTGCCTGACTTGGTTTGGTTAAAGGCACAAGCTAATATGAATTCTGGGTAAGATTAGAGGGAGACTGTGTTTGTAAATTTCCTAGAGGACATTTCTTCCTAAAATGTGTTTTCTCTGTACATTTCTTCCTTGCTCATTTTAGAATTGACTTCACATTTCAGCAATTCCAGTTCTGGATTTTCTGGTGTGACTGATGCGAACTTGATGAGAGGTATTTGGGAAGCAAAAGTGAGAAGATACTCTATTTGAGAACAAAACAAATGTGGTTAAATATCTGTAGAATTGTATCTTTAAACACGATTTTATGATCTTGTACCAGTTCGGGATGTACTTTGTTGGTTTATCATTCTGAGTTCTGGACTTACCGTGATGGTTTGGGTGATGAATTGTGGATAAATGACAATCACTTGATTTTACCATGAATGGTGGTTTATTCTTTATTTTTCTTGTTTATGTTGGCTTGTTCGTTGAAATATCTCTAGGTTAAACTACGCTGGTTTGCTTGTTGAGATAATTTGTTTTGCTGCTTACTTTTTATCATTGAGAAATATTGTTTTTCTTATTTGGAGGTGAGGGGAGTGAGTGTGTTCTTCTATGTACCTGTTTTTAAAATTTCCACATGAGTTACAGCTTGTGACTTGGTGTTCCTCATAATTAACAGGAGGAGGGGAATAATATTACTCTGTCATGAAATATTCTTCAATATATTTTCTACCATTCAACTGGAGTTTAGTTATAGTATGCAATTCGCTTTTAGATTCTGTACGTAGCATATGACCACAACAAGCTACTACATGCTTACACGAAGATTTGTGCTGTCAACTAACAGAGATATTTTACTGCATCATGATATTTGTGAATATTTTATTTTAGGCACGAAGAGGAAAAACATTCATAACAAGGAAATGTAGAGCTTGGCAAAATTACATGGTAAACAGTTCTCTGCAACTCAGCAATGCCTCCTTGGTCAATTGTGCAGACCCAATGGCTTCTCTCATGACTGCCTCATTAATCAGGTCTTTGAAGATTAGGCGCTCAATGTCTAACACCAAGGCTGGGATCTCACAAGTGTACTCTGCCCAATCTGCTGATTGATGCATCATATCTTCCTTCAAGATTCTCACAAATCCATCATCCTCGTCATCTTGGCTGCAATATTGCTTTCTCTGAAGACGATTCAGCTCTAAATGAATTTCTTTTGGAAGCTCTTCTTGGTTCAACTTTTCTCGTCCCAGGGTGAATAATCCCCGTGAAGCAAATTTGTGAACAAGAATTTCATTGACTGTATCAAAAACAATTTTTCTGTGAATTTTCTGATTAAATTTTAACCAAGCATTCTTGTCATCAAGTTCTTCATTTTCCAGCTTCATGTTTTGCTCAGTTTGTTCAAGGACATCAAACAATTTAGGGTTGATCAGATGGTATGACGAGTGGTTCTGATTGACTGTTGGGACTGGTATTACATCTCTGAGGAGTCCTGATGCCAGTAATATCTTTGTAATATATTGCAGAACTGGATTGGAGCTCTCATACATGAATGTATTGTGGTCCAGAGTATCCACATAAGGAGTGGGGTTCAATAATCTAAGCTTATGAACTAAGTGCTCAATCATATCTAATTCCCTGCGACCGTGCCCGTGAAATCTTTTGTGATCTGGTAAACCATTTAGATTCTCGACATGCCATTCTGCCTCGTCAAAATTTGGACTTTCATCACCTGTTCAAGTATTGACAAGATACAACAATATCTATTAGTCAAAATATGCTTTTGCTATGTAATTGCACACAAAAGAAATTGTGCGTAGATGAGTATTCTCCTTTTGCATGTCTCTAGTCATTGGTTTTTTATTTCTTTTTGCATAATTCCTTTTGTACCAATTTTTTCATTTCAATGCCCCTGTTTCACTTTATCATTTGCCAAACTTTTTCATATGAGATTCAAAATCACATAGGTTTCAAAGTATAGCATTTTTTTATGTGGTTCATTTCTAATTAACAACAAATGTTATTGCTCTAATAAATGTTAAGAGTGACTGAAAAGGTCAGTCTTTGCTAATAAAGCAGTAATAAAGGATTTCTTCACTATCTTGTTTTTCTTCTATATTCTTTTCTGTGTTTGATTGTGAAACTGACACATTGTTGACAGCTGGTCTTATATGACCTGCAAATTCTGTGGTGGCCTGTCAACTATCTAAAGAATAATATAAAAGCCTCACTTTTTGAAATGGTACATAAATACGGGGAGAATCTACATTTCATTATGTGCCACTCTCTTGTATTGGTTCATTCTCTGTAATATTTATGTAACTCATTCTTCTGTTAGTACGGTTAAGCCTTCTTACACATATCAATGTAATTTATCTTAGTGACATACAAGATGGATGTTACTCAGAGAAAGAGCAATACCTCTAAAAGCAGTTGATATCTTCTTGACAGGAGATGGTGAGTCATCTCTGCAAAATGCCGCATCAAGAACTGAGACAGGACTTGGTTGTTCCAGTATAGTTGTTGCAAGTTCAGCTGTTATTGTGTCTTCCCTCAATCTTGCTGCAGAATTCTGGAAGGTGAAAAATGGAACTTGTTAACAAGTGAGTTAGAACCACAGGACGGGCACTAAATAAATCGCACTTACCCTGTGTATAGGTTCTTGGTTCTGTTTGGCTTTCATCTCAATGGAATGGGCCAAGCTGACGACCTCTGTTTCTATCTGTGAGAGGAGACTAATATTGCTTTCTGACATCACAGAAGCTGTATCACTTTGGTGACTTGAGTATCTTGTGTCACCAGACTCACCACTGCGCTCGTTCAATTGGTCATAACTATGCTGCAGATTGGTTGATTTCAGGTGGAGTTTTCTATTTGAGTGACCCGATGCTACGACTTGCTTATTACATTTCTTTTTAATCATGCCCGAGTCAGATGGTGGGGTGGTGGGATGAGATTGCCTATATATTCCTTGCTTCTTCTGTTTTAATCTTGGACTCGCCATTCCGGAACTCCTTCCACAGGTAGCACGGCTTTCTATCTTAATGCATTGAGGTGGTTTTGAGGTTTGCTGTACTTCTGAAGTTCTCCAATTGATATTCTTATCAGTGGAATGAATATGCCAACTAGGGTCTTTCACATTATTCCTTGGCGTAAAATCTTTTCCTGGATTTTTTTGAACTGAACTCTCCCGGTTATATGTAGAATCCCGAGTTCTGAGTTTTTGCAAATGCGATGTATCTGGAGCTGGAACCGAAGAAGAACTTGAAATCTTGATTTTGTCAAACACTTTGGCTGGTTTCATGATCATAATTGAAGTCTTTGGAGGGACAGTCCCCTTCATGGTGGGAACTTGGTGGTTAATCCGTTGATCCTGCCGCTTGGACAATCTAAAATCCAGATCAGAGATAATGTTCTCCACACTGTATCTGCTTGTTTGAGATGCAGATTCGGTGAGGTCCCCTTTTCTGTTCTCCAACCTTAGTCTTGTTTTTGCTTCAAGAATATGTTTTAAGGGCGCGAGATTCTTACCAGATTTCGGGAATTCAAGTTCTGTTATCCTTTTCTCAATCTCACCATAAACAGAGGACATATTTGGGGTCATTGCAGAAGATTTCCTACTTTCTAAAGCTTGCTTTCGACAGCCTTGACTAGTAAATGGCTGCCTCGATGGAGCTGGTTCAGGTGGAAACCTTGAGCATGAAGTCAGTTTCCTGACTGAATTGGCATTACCCAACTGTGACAAGGCAGGATCCTTTTGCAAAACACGCGGGGAACAAGAATCTTGAGTGTACTTGCCCATGCCAGCTGGTTTTGGCGATCTTGGAACAGAATCTATGTCAGCACATGACTTTATCTTTATAATCCTGCTCTCACTTGTGGAAATAACGTCTGAGAAGGCTTCCAAGCCCATTAGCTTTGCCACGACATTGGATGATCTTTTGTTACTTCCTGGTTCTTGGTTAGAGGGTAGAACTTGGCTGGAGTTTTCGTTTCCTATATGCAGATCCCGTAAAAGAAAGTTTGATCTGGATTGAAGGGCTGAACTCTTCACAGTACTAGCTCTACTGTCCAACGATAACCTGGGAAGTTCTTTGCGCTGAATGGTAGAATTCAATGTATCTCGTGATTCTCTTCCATCGTAAGAGAAACGAGGAAGTGCCAACCGCTCATCCTTGTATTTCTCTGTTACTTCTTGGAGCTTACCAAGATCCTGAATTGATCCATTAGAAACAGCAAGCCGTGACTGAACACTTTTGAATTGCTGAGAAGGCCTGGGAGAGTCGATGTGCTTCAACACAGAGCCTCTTCTTTCATCTTTAGCCTTAGATTTGATGGACAAGCCACGGGTTTCTCTGTACATTGAATCCTTCACTACATCCCGGAGATCAAGGGACTGCTGGCCCGTGGAAAATGAAGTATTTTGTTCTTTCATGGCTGTGGTTTGATGTGGGGTTTCACGAATTTTTTTTGGAATAAATGAAATGGCTTCTGGTTGAGCCATTTTATTGGAATCAGATGATGAAAGCATGGATGAACAGGAGGAAGATGAACATGAGGCTCGGGATGATTCAAAGGAGATTCTCGACTCTTTCTGAGCCTCCTCCAAATCTTTTTCCTGTGAATGTAAGTCACACAATTACCTCTTGTCAAATAAACAATTGGTTATGCCAAACTATAACATGGGAGTTTTTTGATTTCTTCAAATAATAAAAAAAAAATCCACAAAAGGAACTTGTTCAGAATCTTACCTTTACAGTTTCTGTTGCATGTCTAGGGTTCATATTGTGGTGAGCACCTTAACAAGCACAGAATTATTACAATGTTAGATATTGGTGGCAGGTGAGGATAAAAATTTATGACTTAATACAGAGTATTCTTATATAATTAATTTTGTAAATAGAAGATGAAGGATGATGTATCAATAATCCTATATAAAATTCATGATGTGTTTGTAGAAAGTTGGTAATTAACAAACTATGATTGTATTGTGATATTTTTGCTGGAGCTTTCACCTTATTGAAGGTGTTTTAACTCATTTTCTACCATCTTATAAGAGATTGCGGATAGCTTTATGCATTTATCGCTCATTGTAAAATAATATATTTTCATTTCTGTATTGCTATGCTAAAAGGATTACTGACATATAAAATGCACATAGGGGATGATCATTGTGAATGCAGGAAAACTGGAACCTGTCTGCGCTCACAGTGTCATGATAACTTTAAAAGTGTTAAAGAAGACGAAAGCACAATACTATGTATAAATGTGTCGAAAATATGAAATAAAATTTTAAATAAATGCATATTTGAATCTTAACTTTCTGGTTACATAAAGAATCACCTAGAAGTAGTCTTTTGTGATTTTGGCTGCTGATGCGCCGGCGTGTTGGGAAATGGTGGCGATCAAAGAGCTGAAATATCCCATTCATACAGCCTATCTGCTTATGCAGATCCTGGTTCTCATCTGTGAACGAAGGTAATACTTTTGCACACATTTCTGTTTCTTTTTATGCCAGTTTTCAAATTTTGCACTTTTTATCTTGTCTGCTCCACAAATTTCTTCAGTTCCTGCCTCTAAAACTCTACTGGAGTTTCATTTACAGGAAGATGGTTACCTGATTCAAAAATTCAACATGTTTAGGTCATACATACATGCAACATAAAGTTTCCAAGGAATTTTGGTTTTGTCAGCATAAAGACACTGTTCATTTTCCCTTATTTAGATTTTAAGGGGAGTAGAACTATGCAGAAATTCTATGCAACAGAAGAGATTAGGAAAGACAGTACTCACCACAATGCAAATATTTGTGTGATGATTAAGGGTGCTGGCATTAAATAATAGCATTTTCGGGTTCCGGTGATCATGGCTGACAATGTTTGCTGTTTAGTGCCACAAAGAATAAAAAGGAAACAAGGAATCGACCCGAAACCAACAGTTTGTTGTTCTGAATAAGTTTGGGGTCGACAACAGGTCTGTAGTAGAAGAGGTCTTAACAAAAACAGAACTGAGAGCTAACTGTAGAAAAATATCTAGAGACCCAAGAAGAGATGTTTCTGTGGGATTTCTTTAGTCCTTTGGCTCTCTCAAGGTTAGAGTTTTTGGATAGGAAATGGGTATGCAACTATATATAAAGGCTGTATCTAGCGTGGAGCGTGAATAAGTGGGGCATATTTTTACTGGTAATTTTCTCCCATTTCATTTGGACTATATACTGTGCTTGGGTCCAGATCCTGGACTTGAATATGGGCATGTCGAGTCTTTGATAAAGCATGTAACATGTTTATAAATATACTGGCAAACACCCTTCTCCAATCACTCTTCTACGACTACTTTACAGTACGGTTCGGTAAGATTTTTAACTTCTCCTCCTCCTCCTCCTTTAACTAATCTAGCCCCTGTTTTTCCCCCATTTTTTGGAACTCATTTTTAGCCCTATTTCATGAGCTCCAAAATTTTTATTAACTGTCCAATCACACATTTCATCAACATTTATCAAAATTTACTAAAATTTGATTTTTAACAAAACCAAACCGGGTTCTATTCTAGGGGTTTGTTAGGGTTCATCAGTTGGCAGTAATAAATTATTCTGCACAAATTTCCAAAGACGTTGTGATAAGCTTACTATTAAGTAGCAATAATTGAATCAGATGCATTGCTTCCATTGCCAGTAAAAAGAACAGTTTAGTTGAAATGTTGTTCAAACCATTAATGGTTTCCTCTCCTCCTCGAGTTCATATCGTTACGCCTTCTGTGCTGGTTGAAACTTCCTACACTCTTAAGGCCATGTTTGGAATAACATCTGTTTCTTGTCAAAGAGCTTTTACGAGAAAGTCACATTAGTCTTGCTTAATCTAAAGTCTTATTTATTTAAGTAGACAAATCACTTTCGAAAAATTATTCGAGGTGGTGGATGCCCTTTAAACAATAAAGATAGGGACCGGCAATCAGAATTCAAGTTTAGATGATAAGAATATAGCTGTTTTTGGCTCTTCTCTGTGTTGTTTTTGGGGCATAAAATTCCCAGTGGTCAACATTTGCCTGCTTCTCACCCTTCACTAATTAATGCTTTGTGGGTTTGTCTTCATTTTTCTTCTCATCTATTACAATCAACATCCAAGTCTGACGCCTAAGTTACCAAGAATTGAGATTATTGAACAACACTAAGGATTTGTTTGGCATGGCGTTTGGAAAAAGTTACTTTTAAAATTAAAAAATTGTTTTTTAACACATTTGGATAATTTTTTAAAAGTATTTTGTCTTGTTTAGAGGAAACTGAAATATAGTGACTTCGTCTGAGAAGATCTTCTACAAGAAATAGAAGTAAAAGCGGAAACATAGACAAACGTGCCCTAATTTAATTGTGTATATTTCCAAAAAAAATTAAATAAAAATCCCAAGAGAGAAATAAACTTGAGCTAAAATTAAGTGAAACGATCTTTTTCCAAAATGTGTATTTCCCACTTTCTGCTCAGTTATTTGTTTAATTTCTTCAAAAACCCACTAGTTATTCCCGTATACGTACGGACCCAATGGAAGGCTTTCATACTTTATTTTTTTTATTTTTTTATAACTTACTACCATTTTTTCTTTATTTTTTAAAATTATTAACTAAATAAATTATTGTTAAACTGTTATTTTATTTCTATAGAATTATTTGTTGTTAATATTAGGGCTGGACATGGGTCACTTCGATTCTGAAGATAATCGAATCGACCCAAAATTTTAAAGTATTTAATAAATGGAACCGTCGGGTCCAAATATAATTATAGAACCGTTCGGGTTCGGTTCCATTTGGTTTGGCTCGATACGATTCCGTTCTGTTGCGTACCATAATTAAATTTTTTAACATTTACAGCAACACTATATAAATACAACTGATAACATGTTCATTCGTAATTTTTACAAATTAACGTAGCTCAATTTAAAAATATATAAATAACAAGTTGTCAAATAAGATTAATTCAATGTATACAAATACCAAAAAGTAGATACTTATATTAAAACATTAGTGATTCATATCAATAATTCATCTGCTTCAAACAGCCTACATAAAGAAAATGAAATATAAATTAACAGTTATAAAAATAAAATAATTTAATTAACTCAATATAAAAAAACGTTATTTAGATTCGGTTCTTATTCGATTTTTCGGTTCTTGGTCTAGAACCGAGAACCGACTCAAACTCATCAATTCTCGATTTAGATATCCGTTCGGGTATTTAACTTATGAAAAATCGATTGATTCAGTTCGATTCGGGTTCGGTTCAGTTCGAAAGTTTTGTCCAGCCATATTCTTACTTTATTAGTTGACGGAAATTTCCTCTGTGGTTTAATTTTAATTACTAAATAGGAAAAAGTTAAAAAAGTGATATAAAAGTTTTGAGGATTTTATAATCAAACCACATTACACGAGTATTTTATTAATACTAGTGTGACGCACGTGCAATGCACGTGTCATAGTATAGTTGGCTATAAAATTGCGTAAATAAAAAAAAATTATTTTTTTAAACATTAGTTAAAATTAAAACACTTAAAATGATAATAGGAATTAGGTGACTAAAATAATAATAAGAGATTTGATGCAAAGTTTATTTTTTAGACTTTGTGTTTGAAGATCTCTCTA
>CAIGRF010396673.1:19383-50405 GCA_903798235.1 Fraxinus ornus | reverse complement strand
AACACCTCCAATAAGGGATGTTTGGACTCCTAATCCCATTCCAACACTTATCCCTATAATCACTACGAAAAATAAGGTGATGAGTCCTACTTAAATTACTCTGCCTACCACTTTAAATACATCATCCTCATTCATTATTCAGGTACGTTTTTACATATATTTTCTCACAAATTCCTCTTTCTGACTTAAGTATTGGAGAGGCGACGATGATACACCTCCACGCCTTTGTTTCAGGTACTGAAAGATCTCGTTTGTGTTCGTTCTCAATCGTCAAGCTTGAGAAATCGGCAGTGCGATTTTTAGTAGCATCAGGTATAAAATGTAATTTAGCCGCTAAACTGCCAAACATAAGTTAAGTTGTATTTAGGTTCGTGAAATCTTCCACAAGAAATAAGCTATTTTAATACCAATTGAAACAAGCTTATACCATTTATTAGTGGTAACAAAATTAGTACTCAATACAGACACGGTTCTAGAATTGGAATAGAAGATGAAACAAAGAGCCTTAAAACTACTGATCTCCATGGCGTGCAAAGATTTACTCGGACCAGACGAATGTTGGCCCTCGAGTACGGACAGATTGGAGAAAGGAGCTTAACTGCTAGACCCACCAGTCGAGTAAGGACGAAAGGTTTAGAGCCTAGATGATGAGCCATTGGGGTGGTGAATGACAATATGATTATAGGCATCAAGTGTGAGAAAATCATCCAAAACTGGTGTTGTGCATTGTCTGGTGAAAATCTTGCAAGCTTCCCTGTAAATTCCTTTCTTAAATTTCTCTTTACCAACTTCTCTTTCAATCCTAGCCATTTCTTCTTCCACTACTCGCCCGAAGAGACAAGGAGTCACCCTCAAACCGAGGCCGTCTCCATCCAATTCGACTTCATATTTCAACCACTGCCAGTTCTGCACACGGCTTATTTCAGCTGTTGCTGCATCCTCCATGAGGTTGTAAAGAGGAACAGACCCGGTTCCTGTGAGCCATGCGGCTAAGTATTGGATTCCGACCCTGGTGTTGAGACGGAGGCCTTCCATGGTCCGTGTGCCTCTTGGCCTCTGCAGGAGGTCTTCTTCTGTCAAGTTAGCCGCATCTTCACGCTTCAAGGTGTTAATTTGGTTTGACTTGTTGCCCATGTTGTTGGTGAAGACTTCCATGATGGCTGGGATCAGTCCCGGGTGGGCTGCCCATGTTCCATCATGCCCGGCAATCACTTCTCTTAATTTGTCCTTCCTTACCAACTCCAAAGCTGCCTCGTTTGCCACTGGATCGTTGCGGATTGGAATTTGAGCGGCCTGTTCAAGCAAAGCAAGTTGGAGATTCATTCAATAAGGATATTTAGGAAAATCCTTGCAAGAGCAGATCAAAGTGTATTCGACATTTGAGATGTCTCCAAGGCTCGTAAAATTCTACATAATGCTTAAGCAAGAACTTGTATCTATGATTAATATTAGAGCATTGCAGAGACAACTTCAAACATTAATCCCAAAGTCGAACATAAATTTAACGCACAATTATTAATTTGTAAAAGAAGAATATAATTTAGACGACAACTAACCATTCCTCCCATAGCATGCACGCCACGCCTATGACAGGTTCTGATGAGCAAATAAGAGTAACTTCTCATGAAGTGTTGAGTCATCCCGACTAGAACTCTATCGGGCAGAAGGCGATCTGGGTGAGCCTGGAAAGTCTTGACATAGCTGAATATATAATCCCATCTACCACAATTCAGACCAACAGAATGGTCTCTTAGTTCATAAAGAATTTCATCCATTTGAAAAACAGCTGGTAGCGTTTCAATCAAAACAGTGGCTCTGATGCTTCCCTTCTCAATTCCAACAAATTTTTCTGCCCTTTCAAATACATCGTTCCAAATTTTTGCCTCCCTGTTTAAGAAAATTACTCGTTAACAAAGTTTTAGAGCAAAAAACATTATCTAGTATCTACTAAGATACAAATCTTTACCTCGAGTGTTCCATTTTCGGGAGATAGAAGAAAGGGCCGAAGCCTTCACCTTGAATCTGGCGAAATGCCATGCAGTTGTGGATAAAATAGAGGCCAAAGTCCACAAGGCAACCGGTAGCTGGTTCACCATCAATGAAGATGTGAGACTCGGGTAGGTGCCAGCCTCTCGGACGGACAAAAAGCTTAGCTGTCTGATTGTTAAGCTTGTAAACGCGATTTCTAGCTTTGTCATGGAAGCTTATAGTCCTATTAACAGCATCCCTTAAGTTAACGTGTCCGCACATAAGGTTCTCCCAGCTTGGTGAGAGAGCATCCTCAAAATCAGCCTATGAAAAATGTAAATTGCAAATGTGATTTCATAGTTTTAGAACAACTGGTCTGAAATTTCAATTCAATCTCATGTACTTTTAATTGATTATTGTGACTTTCAGCAAGCATTTTTTTTTTTTTTTTTTTTTTTTTTTCACCGGTTTTTATGTGGCACCGTTCATGAGGGTTGAGAAAACCGGTGTTCGATAGTTTGTTTGATAGTTATTTTAGGCACCGATTTTGGGCGATTTTTACCGTTTCTCTCAACCCACAACCAAGTCGACGGATTTTGACAGTTTCTCGTATTATCTTCTAATTTTACTCTTTATAAAATAACTATTTACCTCCAACATATTTTGTTCAAAACTAAAATACATTAATTAGAAAAATATTAATAAGCAAAAAATTTACTTGTGTAAAAAATTACTTATAATATAAGATAAAAAAAAATCACTGCATAAAAAGTTATTTATAAATTAAAAATACTAATAAGACAAAAATTTACTTATAAAATATAAAAAATACTTTCAAGTACAAAAATATTTGTGTAAAAATTGTTTAAAAGTAACTTATAACTGTAAAATTTACTTATAAGTAAAAAATAATAACTTAAATTGTTAAGTAAATATTAATTTTTTTGAGTTAAATATTAACTTACAAGGAAAAAAGTCCCTAACCGCTACCTAACTCCCAAGCACGCCTTAAGTAATATAAATAAAAGATGAGTAACTAACTTATTTATTTTAAGTAAATATTCATTAGATCATGCTTTTAGATTGGCCTAAAAAAGTAAGTCAACTTACTTGTCTAGAATTCTGACAAATAAAATATTTTGAACTTATTTATTTAGAGTGTGTTTGGTAGAGATTAAAATCGGATTAAAATTGAAAAACTAGCCGTTATTGTTGACTTTTGTTAGAGGAGTGGGACCCAATAACGACCATATTTTCAATTTTAATCAGCTTTGTAGCTTCACCAAACAGGCTCTTACTTATAAGTAAGAATTTTGGGATTAGCAAAATTTACACTGATTAATAAATTCTGTATCAGTATTTCTACTTACCATGAAAACTTTGGCTCCAGAATTGAGAGCATTGATGATCATCTTCCTCTCCACCGGCCCAGTAATTTCCACCCTTCGATCAGCCACCGCCGGCGGCACAGCGGCACAAACCCAGTCGTCTTCCCTTATGTATTTGGTGGTCGGATCAAACCCCGGCAATCCCCCGTTATTGTATCTCATCTTAGCCTCCTTTCTGCACTCCAAAGCATACTTAATATGGTTCCTAAATTCCCTCTGCAAATCAGCCACAAATTGCAGAGCATCCCTAGTCAAAATCTTTGCAAATTCTGCATCATATTTGCCCCTAATGTCCACTCCCTCGGGCACATCATATGCCATGCCAGTTTTTCTCTCTGTAGAAGAGGGTTCAAGAAAGGTTTCAAAACCCACCATTTTGTTGATATTATTGTTCTTTTTCGAAGAAATTTGAAGTACGGGATTTGTATAGTGTGAAGAAAAATGGTTGAAGAATGAAGAAATATATAAAGGTGCGGGGGTGTTACATTAAGCCTAAACTTTTAAAAGTTTTATTTATATTTATATTTTTATTCGATATGAAATTTTATTTTTCAAATATATTTTTGTCAAAACAGTGACTCTTTTATGCGTATCAATTTTGGAATTTTGTGTTGGATTTTAGTTTTTATCGAATTAAATTGTTCATTTAATAAACTTTGATACAATATTAAGATTTAAAATTGTTAATTTTATTAAAAAAAATAATTCAAATGTTTATTATTAATTTATAGTTTTATTTTTATTCTTTAGAAATCTTATCAAGTTAGAGATAAGCACATAGAGTTTTATCATTACGGGTGTAAGAATAGAGAATGCATGGAATTATGTGCGTATGCAGCTGCATGGGATAATGGATTGAATTTTGTGGATTGATTTTTGAACGTTGTGCCTACCTCGGGAGTTGCAGTTTGCTAGGATAGTAAAGCTCTGATGTCATATGGCATGTTTGGGTAAGCTTAAAGGAGTATGTCACGAGATTATTGTTCTTTTGATCGTTGACACCTCGATACATCACCTCTTTGTAGCAAACGGGAAGATACCATACACAAATTTTGATGCCTTTTGCATTACACTTTTGCATCTTCTCATTCGATATGAAAATATGACCAATCAAATGTCAAAAATATATTAGTGAGATAGCAGTTTAGAGACAATAAATCCGATCTTAGCTCAAAAATGTTACTTATAAGTAAGTTATTATAAGGGAGATTGCACCATCATTATTCAAATGATAGAAATCGATAAATATTTCGATGAAAATATGCTTCACTTCAAATTTGAAGTTCTAGTCCAAATTAGAAATTTAAATTTAACTTCATATAATTTAAAAACCATTAGACCATTTTCACTATTGGAGAATGATTTCAATTAGAATTGAAAGTTGAGACCAATTTACTACTTTTCAAAATTGAAGACCAACTTGTTATATGAAAAATAAATTAACGACCCTTAATACAATTTTCCCTTTCAAGAAGATAAGCAAATTTTAACATGATCTTTTTACTAATTTATGTTACATCTTTCTTTAAACACACCAAAAGATAAAGCTCTCGTTTGAAACCGATTTTTTTTTCTCCAAAATCACTTTCTCATCCACTCTCATTCTCAATCACATTCTCCAAAAAATAAAAAATAAAAGAAATTATTTTTCATATTTTCTCATAACTTATTTTCTACTTTTAATCATGCAAATTTTCAAAAAATTACTACTCAAAAAATCTTCACATAGGGTCAAAGGAACTATATGTTTGATTATTATTATTATTTGGCCAAAACAATATTTTGAATAGTGATTTTAGGAGAATATGTGGTAAAAAAGTAAAAAAAAATTTTGAGTTTACATACAGAATATTTTATTGTGTGAATGTTTGATTAAAAATGAGTACGTAAAAAAAAAGTTTTCACACAATAATTATCATACAAGGGCTTAACGTATGTCACCGTGGCCACCTAAATCCGAAGCATAGGTGATCTATATGATTGCACATCAATAAGGTATAGTAGAAGACACAAGTCCTCTCTAACTATAGATAAATTGGACCCGACTTATTCAACATCATGAATTATGTCATGAATTGACTAGTTGAATAAAGCGGAGTCGAGCTTAATTAACACATGGCTTGTTCGGGCTTTTTTAATTAACTTTGCATAGCGAGAGGAATACTAATGATTATCCATGAAATAAGGGTCGATGTAATACAAATACTAAAGGTTCTTGGGGATCTCAAAAAATAAGGATAGAAAGTGCAGGGATAGAGAGAAGAAATTCTCGCAACTAAGGAAGCACGTCAACTCCAAAAGGTGTTCGCCAACTCTTCACTCAGGCTGATTCGAACCAGGGGAGGATCTTCAATCCATCTTGATGGGATTTTTCCATATGTTATACTACTATAGAAGAGATTTATGTAGTAGGTAACAAGACTTGCAGTATAGGGTAGGAAAGAGAGGTGAGGTGCCTAGCTTAGTGACTTTATTCAACCTAAAATTTGAAAAGTTGTTGGGCCTGTTGCCCCATTCAAGCCCGATAGGCCCGTGCACGTGGAACATTAATGTGCCTTGCATCTTTCTACCATTTCAAGCTTACCGAGTGTCTTGTAGCTCAATTTGTGACTATCAATTGAACAACACATTAGCAAAATAGAGACGTGCAACAAAGAAAGTAAAATAAGTTTACCTAGAAAGAAGCTTTTTGCTGTGCTTATTTCAACAGCAACTGAAGGTCCATCAAATTTCAAGGCAGAACAACACATTTAATTTGCAAAAGTGCACAGCAAACCTTGACGCAAGGGGACTCTTTGACAAGAACAAGAGACCATTTAGTCAAGTACAGTTGGATCATTAGCAAACAGTAACATGTTTATAGATCAGTCTAACATAAAATCCATCTGTGAGATGTTACATAAGAGCATCAGTTAAAACTATGTTGCTTTATGCAAAGTCGTAAATGTTACAATACACAGCTATTAATAGTGATCATACTATTTTAGCTGCCCCATTCAGAGAGAGGGGTGGGTGTGGGGGCATATTGTCATCTAGTTGTGATTGTGATAGTCTTCCCGAGGACAAAGAAAACCAGTGAAAGCTCAATGAAGAAAATCATGTTGATGAGCACACGATCAACCATCCATCCAAAGATAGTGAATCCACCAGTATTCGACTGCACATAAGTAACTGCAAACCAAGAAAACTCGAGTAAGACAGCATTATAGATGCACAATAGAATAGAGATAAAAGATTCTCAAATCATCAAGCAAAAAACTAAGTCAATTTTGAGACTAAAAGAACTTCTGCCCTTGACCCAAAATTAGGATAGAATTCCACATCAAATAAAAAATGAAAATATAAATCAATTTATAAAGTATTTGGTTACTCCTCTTAGTAAGATTAACATTTTAAGATGGAGCCCAAAATTTTAACATGGTATCAGAGCCCATTAAATTTCAACAAGCAATTCGAGCCGATTAAGACTCAAAAAAATAAGCACACGAATTTCAAGATTGATTTGTTCAAACGAGCCACCATCATGCGGAGGCATGTTAAGAGATAGTATCTCACATCGAATAAAAAATGAAAACATAAACCAACTTATAGAGAATTGAATTCCATATTATTTTCCTAATCTATTTACAACATTTTTACAACTCGACACTCCCCCTCAAGCTGAGAAATAGATGTCTTACATTCCCAGCTTGAATACAAAATCATGGAAACTCGGAACTGTTATGCCCTTTTATTATAACATCAGCTAATTGTTGTCCTGAAGGGACATATGACATACACACCAATCATTCCTCCAATTTTTCTTTAATAAAATGCCTATCAATTTCAATATGCTTTGTCCTATCGTGTTGAATAGGATTATGAGCAACATTAATAGCTGACTTGTTATCCCAATAGAGCTTCATAGGGCTTTCCCATTTGATTTTTAAATCATCTAGGATGATCTTTAGCCAAAGTAGTTCACACAATCCTTGAGCAATAGCCCTGAATTCTATATCTGCAGATGACCTTGCCAACACATTATGTTTCTTGGTTCTCCATGTCACTAGATTACCCCCAAGAAAAGAGTAATACCCTGTAGTTGATCTCCTATCTACTAGGGAACCTGCATAGTCAGCATCGGTATGAGCTTCCAGAGTTAGATTATTGTTTTTTTTGAATAAAATTCCTTTCCCCGGGCTGCCTTTTAAGTAATGTAGTACCCTATACGCTGCTTGAAGATGAGGTTCTCTAGGATCATGCATGAATTGACTGATCATGCTCCCGGAGTAGCTATATCTGGTCGAGTGTGAGCAAGGTATATAAGTCTACCAACCTCCCTCTGGTACATTCTTTTATCAACAACTGGTTCTTCTTTAGCTTCTCCCAATTTATGATTTGGATCCATTGGTGTAGAAACTAGCTTACACCAATCTTCCCAGTTTCTGTCAACAAATCAGTTACATACTTTTGTTGAGATATGAGGATTCCTTGTATAGAATATGCCACTTCAATGCCAAGGACATACTTCAACTCCCCAATTCTTTTATCTCGAACTCTTTTTCTAGTCTCTGCTTCAATTCGTGTTTTACTCTTTCATCGTTTCCAGTCACTACGACGTCGTCCACATAGACTAGAAGTGCATTTACTCCCCCCTGTAGACAAGTGCTTAATGAAGAGAGTGTGGTCACCTTGACTTTGTTACACGGATTTCAAGATTGTTATGCTAAAACAAGTCACCATCTTACGGGAACATATTAAGGGATAGAATCCAACATCGAATAAAAGATGAAACCATAAACCAACTTATAAAATATTGGGTTACTCCTCTTAATAAGGTTGACATTTTAAGATGGGACCTAAATCTTAACAATTACCACCTCTAAACATCCTATACAGAAATAAATTCAGATGCCTATTATAGGCCGTCGTGGTTCCAGAAGTTGTTAAACATAGACATGCACGCTCACACATGGTGATTGAGAGTACGAAGAGCACACGGAAAACATTTGAAAATGTCTTGATATATGCAGTCAGCCAATCCCCAATTCTTCTCCAGAAACACGTAGTTTAATATCACAGAGTTCGAGAACTGGGCCTTTCAATAATATGCTGTTATAGCAGGCAATTTCTTCTATGTGATTAATATAACAAGAGTTTAAGTTACCCATTTTATCATTTTATTGAAGAAAATGGCACACTTCACGACCATCTACAGTTAGAACTACATATATTGATCATAGTTGCACAAGACTGCAAACAAGTTCTATTGAAGATAACAAAACACAAAAATGGCAATCAAGTAACATTTATGTATACGCACCGAAGGCTTGTCTCTTCTGATATGATGACATGGAAGATGTAAATTGCAAATTCATGTGCAATTGCGAGTAATCACTAGACTCCAAATCACCTTCTGAATAATTTACAGATAATGGATGCACGGGATATGGAACATCAGAATTTCCAGCACTATCTGAAACAGCTGAAAAGGAACCATCATTTGAATTGCAACTAATCAATGCATGCCATCTACTAGCAATTGAACCAAGTCCTTGTGCTCTATGAGATATCTTTGCAGCTGCATTCAGACAGAGCACAATCCCGACAAGCTGACCAACAGATAACACCTGCATATAGAGTTATTAGCATTTAAAATTCTTATATGATGGATCAGAGATCGACAGACTGAAGTTCATCCAAATTATTGTTGACAATCTTGCACATTACTACATTTCTATCTACTCTGGATAATTTTTCATTGCCGTGTGGGCTAAGAAGCTTGAAAATTGAGCAATTTCTTACCTTCAACCATATAAAAACAGTTGGCAAAACTATTTAACATAGTTTAAATAAATAAGTTGGTCCAATCTCTAGCTGTTTAAGGCTTTTACACGAGTTAATGCAACATTGTACGAGAGTATGTAAAAGTCCTAAGTTCAAGTCTCGTTCTCACCCATTTATTCTGTGCATATTGGGCAGAGCCTGCCCTGGCCCCTGACATAGGGTCCTGCATAGGGGAAGCCGGGAAGGGCCCCCATAATATTAAAGCTTTCTATATTACATATATAGATGAACTCATAAAATGTATATAGAAGGCCTTATATAAAGTAGGCCTAAGGCCCCAAAAATCTCAAGGCTGGCCAGGGTCTAGTGCTAGGCATTTGAAGGAAAAATGAATTTTGCTTGCATGTGTGGGAGCTTGTCTAAGACATAATTTAGATGCGTAAAATTCATTCCCTCTCCATCAATTTAAGTTCATAAATGAGGTTATTCAACAAGTACCTATACAAGATTTCAGAAATCCAGTGAAGAAAATTACATAGGTCTATTGACAGTACTAGTTTTTTCTACTCCTTCCACTCTTCCAGGTAATAATTAATATACTTATTTATTTTAGCGGAGGTAAAACATAAAATAATACTCTGTATTAACAATCTATTGAGAAGGCAACCAGAGACCTACCGCAAAATCACCACCATTCATAAAGTTGATGATCCCATGGTTCCCTGTTGTCTGCAATAGAGCCATGAACTGACTAACTGTAACAACCAAGAATTCTAGAAGAAGAAATACCCTAAACCTGTGGCTTATTTTGGATAAATAAGAGGTTAAACGCATGTGCTCTTCGATGTAAACTGAAACATCCAAATCCTTTTCCAATAGTTTTGCATAATTTTCAAAGTGTATCACTTGCAAATTTCCCACCAAGTGGAACACGGCACAACCAGCCAAGAAGACTAGAGTTACATACGTATACGTTATAATGCAAGCGAGCAACATCAAAGCAGACCACCACCAAGAATCATGGTGTAGATGAACCACGCGAGTAATCTCACGTGCCACCTTTAATATAAGACAAATAACAACCCACGAAGTCAACAAGCAGTAAAAGACCTGAAAAACAATCATGAGTTAGCCTCCGTTTGGGAATGATTTATAAACGTTTTAATTTATAAATAGATAGAAAGAGTGGTGGATAAGTAGATAGTACTCGTGGTCCATTGGAATATGCGGTTGAAAATGAGATTTTGACAATTTATAAGTTACTACGCACAACCTAACTTTGGAAAAAAAAAATACTGATATACACAAGAAAGAAAAACCTTTTATTATTATTAAGTTAGGGAGAGAAAGGGAAAAAAAAAGGAAACAAATCTATTACTTGTTAAAGAGAACCATTATGATCGGCGTCTGAGCCATCTTGTATATATCCTGGCAATAAGTCTTTAATCTTTATGTGTTAAAAAAGCACGAAATGTGTAAAGTATGCTTTTAAAAATGAAAGTAAATGAATCTTACAAAGAGAATATGATACAAGAACCATTACTATGAATAAAGAAAATGGTAATTCCATCATCCACCAGAGCTAAATTTCCCTCACAACTTCTCGTGTATAAGGCACAATATCAAGCCAATACACATGATATTAACATGCAGAATAATAGATGAAATGAACATCCTTCATATTAATTAAAACTTTCTAATTCTAGTAAATTGCAAAATAAATAAATAAATCCAACATTTTCAGAAGTATTCTTCATTATCAAATATACAGATTAAAGTTACAGTTCACTACTCTACGAGAAGACAGAGAAGTCACGGGCAACAGGAAGACGGCTATCACTCAGAAAATCAATATCAAAACCCTAAAAAAGTTTCGTGTTAATTATTGTAAAATTAAAATTCGGTGATTAACATAAAATTTCGCTGTGTTGATTAGATATCAATAACACTGAATCTTACGCGAATTTTTTGAAGGCAGAGATTCCGAAATTGCGTCAAATGTCCATGGCAATGATAAACAAACAGCATCTTCCGGACGCCATACTTTCGGAGAATATGCGAAATGCAGAGGAGAGATATAGCAGCAACGACTGTGTGCGACGCCAGAATTTCGAGCTCGAAACTCTTTATCGCGTACTTCTCGCAGTTGGAGCAGTACGCGATCTGGATTGAAAGAACCGGCAAAGCGACGGCGAGTATAATGAAAACGAGCCACGACGTGGCAGTGCCGAGGAGAGTGTACTGCCCGAAGCCGATTAGTCCGAGGAAGTTTTCGAGAGTTTTCAAGGATTTTTCGAGCTCTGCGTCGAGCTCGACTGGATGGGGCTCCAATAGTGGGACTTGCGTTGACGGCGCCAATGCCATGGCTATGGCGGAAAGGTGCAGGTGTTTATGCGTTGAGTACAAACTGAGAAAGTTGGACAGAAAGAAATAGTAAAGAAGAGCTATACAAGTGCATTAAGTATTGGAAAATCCGAAAATGTAAATGGCGGACTCGTTCGACGTTTACGGGTAACATGAATTTTCAAATTATCAAAGATAATTATATTCACGCAATATTTTATTATTATTTATGCCATGCTTTAATTTCATTTAACATCTTCAATTTTAATTTATATAATGATTTATATGTACATAATATAATGAGATATAATTGGATAAAAATTTCTTCAACCAAATAAAAAAAAAATATTCACTCTCTTTTTGATATCTGTATATAAATCATTATATAATTTCATTATGTATAAGTAGCATTTTTTTTTTTACTTACTGTAACTTTTATGTCCTTAACTTTATTTATTACGAACTCTTATCTTTAATATTTTATAGTTACGGGTAACATGAATTTTCAAATCATCAAAGATAATTATATTCACGCAATATTTTATTATTATTTATGCCATGCTTTAATTTCATTTAACATCTTCAATTTTAATTTATATAATGATTTATATGTACATAATATGATGAGATATAATTGGATGAAAATTTCTTCAACCAAATAAAAAAAAAATATATTCACTCTCTTTTTGATATCTGTATATAAATCATTATATAATTTATTTTTTTTACTTACTGTAACTTTTTGTCCTTAACTTTATTTATTACGAACTCTTATCTTTAATATTTTATAGTATCTTCTAATGATTTGTGTCAATTTAGAGGTGTAAAATAACTTATTTTTAGTAATCATATTAAATGTAAAAGTGAGATAAAATATTTTATTCTCATTTTAAAGCGCACAAAAAAATATTTTAATTGCAACCGTAATCAAATATAGGATTTGTTAATTAATAGAATGTTGAAAATAAAAATTTGACGAAAAAATAGTATGGACAAAAGTTTTAAAATTAGTAAAGATCAGAAATTTTAAATGAAATTAAAATATAGTGCGAATATAATTACTCCGTAATCAAATATTAGAAAAATAAAAAAGTAACAATCGCGAACCTATAGCTTTGAATCAAGAAAATTGAAAAATCATGTTCAATCTTTAAGTAACCTATCAATGTATGATGAAGATAAATCATATTATATCCCTATTTGAGCCAAATTATTATAGAATGAGAATGAAAAATATAGTCGTTATTTGGGTCACACAAGAGATAGAAACTTTGAATTTAAATATTGATGTGATGGATAACGGTCATAATTTTTATTTTAATAAGATAATATGTAGATCAAACGGGGCCTAAGGATATGTTTGGGAGGGTTTTTTAAAAGTTAAAACTGCTTTAAAATTTAAAAGTTATTTTTGAATATTTTTTTGATAATTTTTTAGCAATACTAATGGTGTGTTAGAGCCAGATTAGTTTGGAATAATGTATTCTGGAATATTAGATTGATGGAGAATGTGTAATTGAAAATAAGGAAAAGTTATTGTTAAAATGGAAAAGGGTATATAGTACAAAACATTCATACCTTTCAATGTCATTGTGCAAAGCTTTCACGCCTTTCATTTTTTGACATTTTCACCCATACCTTCCCATTTCATTGCACAAAAGATCTTTTTCAACCATTTTCTCAATAAAATGACGATTTTACCCTCCTATTCAAATGAAACAAAAAAAAAAGTAACTAATTGCAACCATAGTCCTAAATTTTAAAAAAAATGCAAATGAATCCAAAATTTATGAAAGAATCAAAAATAACAAAAAAAAACCTTCTTTCTTCTCCTCCACCACGGTCGCCGCCACCGCCAAAATCATTGGAAAAATATCTTTTGAAACATGACTTTTGCGTTGAGCCGCTGTCAAGTATGTCCCATTTTTTGGGCAACCTACGACCACTAAAACCACAGGATATTGATACTGGTGGAAAGCCCTTAACCCCCCTTCCATTACCACCCAACACTTTCCAAAAACAAAAACTATTCTGGCCGGAATCACAGATCAAAGTTACCCGCTTGAAAATCTGCAAATCACCGGAATCTCCACCTCCGACCACCGACACGATCGAAACTCACCACTGGTTAACTCCCCACATCCAGAAGAATCTTCCCATTGTATCAATTGAACTCAAATAGCACCTTAACAATATGAATTAATCCCAGAAAATTCAACATTCGCGAAGTCCGTTTTGCAGGGTTCGACTTTTGCCAATTCCGAAGTCGTCCGGTCGACCTATGGTTGCAGACCACATGGTTTGAACTCCTCCACCATGGGTGAACTTAGCTCAACCATGGGTCAATGCTAATTTCATCCTACACTCGATCAATTTATGGGTGAAGTTCGGAGTTTTATGCGAAAAATTCGGAACAAAGGAATTTGATGAATCAATGTTGCTCCAAATGTTTAATTCTGTGAGCGGAACTTCAACTGAGGATGGAATAACTATATGTCATCAACTAACCAAGCCAATTGACAGTCAAAACAAGGAATTGAATTCAATAGAGATGCATGTGCGTGATGAAGGTCTGGCTGCTCCAATTGGGGCTGTTTTTGATGATATTGTTCCATATTCGACCAGCATAAATGTAATTGATGGTCACAAGATCATGGGTAATTCGCCAATTGAAAGAATAGATGATCAATTGAGCCCCAATTCCATACCTCCATACACGGCAGTCGCGTTCAACACAAAAGTCACATTTGAAAAGATATTTTTCCAATGGTTTTGGTGGCGGCGGCGACAACGACATCGGTTGAGAAGGCAGAGGAGAAGAGAGAGTTTTTTTTATATATTTTTAATACTTTCATAAATTTTGGACTCATTTGCATTTTTTTAAAAAGTTTAGGACTATGATTGCAATTAGTTGTTTATTTTTTTTTCTTTTGTTTTTTCATTTGAATAGGAGGGTAAAATCGTCATTTTATTGGAAAATGGTTGAAAATGACATTTTATACAAAGAAATGTGGAAGGTAGGGGTGAAAATGCAAAATATGAAAGGTATGGACGTTTTGTACAATGACATTGAAAGTAAATGTTTTGTGCTATATACCCAAATGAAAATATTTTTTTTATTGAAGAATGTGTGGTTCAAAATGAGTAGAATAATAAAAATGAAAATTTTAATGTGTACCAAACATGGGCTAACTCTAACTAAAAGAACTTTAATTGATCTTCTTCGTAAAACTCTTCAATAAAAAGCATAAACTCTACCAAACATGTCATAAGTGTTAATGTAATGTATAAATAAGTTGTCCTATCACTTTCAACATTGCCCTTTTTTTTTATTGATTTTAGTTTATTTCAAAGCATATAATACCTTTGCGAGGAGTGGTGGTAAATTTTAACGTTAGATTTTTAGTGAATTTTAATAAAAATTGATGAAATATATGGTCAAAAAGTTGTGAATTTCAAAAAAATGTGCGGTTAAAATTAATTATTGACTTTGAATTAAAATATGAATTTGAAATATAAATCAAACCAAACAAGGCTTTTATATTCGATTATTCATTATCAACATAATATAAATAATTTATTGAATCGTTAACTTAATATATGAAACTTACTCTTGTTCTTACTTACTAAAAGGATTGATTAAGAATTTCGAGAAAGCTTTCCATAAATTTATCTTCACGAGACTATCAAAAGGAGTTTGACATAGAAGAGTGAACAATTATATATAAATAAAATATTTTGAATATAATTGATCTTGTGCCCTCAAGTGGATAGGATAAAAAATTCTCACCAGACCGGAACTGAGATTTTGCATCCACTTTGTAACTCTAATATCTATCAGCATCACAGTCGTGTTTAGTATTATTGCTTCAGATTTGGTGCTTCAAGCTCAATCGCATTAATAATAAATATCTCAAACTAACTTAAAAAGGGTGTCTAGATTTTTTAACGATGATTTTTGGAAAGCTGGTGAGATTTTTTTTTAAAAAAAACCTCATTTATCTTCCGATTAGTTTTATATTTACGGTAGTCGCAGAGCGATTGAATCCATTATTTATTTATTTTTACTCAATCGGTTTAACAGGGAAAGATTTTGTCAATTGTATAAAATAAAATAAATTTAAATTGGGACGAGTTTGGGCATTTTGAGCAGTGACCATGATCATCGTCTTCGTTCTATTTACTATTGGACTCATTCACGCTGGAACAATGTGATACGAGATTTTTTGTCATCCCTGATCAAATTTTATTTTTTGAAAACTTGAACACAAGTCAGTGACTCAGTAACAATTTGCTTCAATGTTCTCTCTCAAAAAATACCTTTTTTTTTGCCCCTGAAAAGTAAATAATTAAAAGGTTAAGTTTCACCCATTTTAAATTTAAGAAATAAAATTTTATTTAGAAATTAATTAATTAAACATATATTTTATTAATTAAATATATTAAAGTCACAATTACATATAATTTGGTCATAAATTCTATATAATTGGTCACAAATAAAAAATTGAAATGTCACAATTTATTTTACGGTCACAATCCAAAAATTTTATATGTCACAATTTGTTCATCGATCACAATCAGAAATTTTATAAGTCATAAATTAATTTACGGTCACAAATCAGAAATTTTATAGGTCACAATTCAAAAATATTATAAGTCACAATTTGTTCATCGGTCACAAATTAAAAATTTAAAAGTCACAATTTCTTTATCGATCACAAATCACAAATATTATAAAGTCACAACTTATTATACCGTCACAAATTTTTATCGATCACAAATAAAAAATTTTATAGGTCATAAATTATTTTACGGTCACAATTCAAAAACTTTATAAGTTATAATTTGTTTATCGATCACAAATAAAAAAATTTATACGTCACAACTTATTCATCAGTCACAAATCACAAATATTATAAGTCAAAACTTGGTAGACAGTCACAAATTGTCAAATTATCGCACAAATCAACAATTTTTTAGATCACACATTATTTCTTGGTCACAATATATCTTTTTCATTGATCACAAATTGATGAATTTAATAGTCATAGATAACCATATAATATGTGACCAGCAACAACACCTTAAACCACCACCCTCACCACTACCACCAACGACGTGGCAACCTAGACCCTGTCGTCGAACCACCACCACCTCCAGGCAGCAAACTGTCCCATCGCCATCGCCATCACCTCCGACGACCACCGCCGCAGTCAATATCACAGGAACACTATCCAATCATCATTAAAAAATTAAATTCAAAATAATTAGTTAATGTCGCCACCTTACAACATCATCACCGTTAGCACCACCACAACTGCAAACAATGCGACCATCTGCACACCACCACTAACTACCCCAAAAACTTTGACACCCAAAAGTTTAGATTTTCCACCACTAGCAACGACTCTTACGCCCAAAACCACCGCCGCCAAAATCGATACCATTATCGCCGCCTAAAAACTGCACAACCAAGATCGTGACCATCACAACCTCCACCTCCACCACCACAACCACTACACGCCTACCACCAATAACTGCACGCAACCAACAAAACGCAATGCAAATATTCCCAAATCGAGACCATCAAAACTCACAAAACCAAACAAACCTCCGGTAAGCAGCAACGCTAGCCCATCATTTGCCGCTGTAGCAACGACGCTCAATCATTCCACAACAACATCGTCGCTGAGCGCATTGCACAGCAGTCGCTGTTGCAGCGCCTCACATCGACAGTGCGTCGATGACGACGTCGTACTGCAGCGATGACATATGTGGTGGTGTCCGGTGAAATTTTATGGTGGTTGGAATAAAAGGGATGCAACAGAGAGAAGAAGTTAAAGAGAAAGGAGAGATAAGGTTGACATGAGAGAGAGAGAGTATATGAAAATTAGGGTTTTGGATGGGTGGTTATTAATTTGATTTTGTAATATAATTATTAGCCCCTATTTGGTACACATTAAAATTTTCATTTTCATTATTCTATTCATTTTCAACCACACATTCTTCAATAAAATAATATTTTCCATCACATCAATAACTTTTCCTTCTTTTTCAACCACATAGTCCCTATCACATCAACCAAAAAAATGCATTCTTGTAAAAATAATGTACTACGAAGAATATAAATTATAAATAAATAATTAAAATTGGAGATCTATTTTATTTCAAAATAAGCTCATGTTCGGTACACATTATAATTTTCATTCTCATTATTCTATTCATTTTCAACAACATATTCTTCAATAAAATAATATTTTTTATCACATCAATAATTTTCTTCTTTTTCAACCACACATTCTCCATCAATCTACTATTCTAAAATACATTCTTCCAAAATAATGTGGCTCAAACACACCCTTAATACTAAAATTTTGAATTAATATCTGATTTTTGAATAAACAAACTTTAAATTTGATTTTGAAATTGAATCTTAAAAAATGATTTGTTGTAATTTCCACAAAACCCAAATTTTATACTAACAATGAATACAAATGGGCTTCTTGAAGCCCATCAAGAAAAGGCCCATAAAATACCAGCAATACCCGCTGCCACCGAGCTTTCTTTCTCTAGACGGCCGCCGAGAGTTCTGCATACATATATTTACAGAATCAGAATCAGAATCAGAATCAGGTGCTCAATACAAGAGAAAGATGCCGCGTACTACGACGGTGGAGAGTCCCGGTTGCCCTCCATTTCGAGCTTTGACCGCCGACGTTCTCGGCCTTGTAAAGGGTAAAATATTGAAACAACTGTTTATGCTTACAATAAAAAACAGTGTGATGTAGTCTAGAAAATTTAATTGAACTCAATGAGTGTTTTTTTTTTCTGCTACTGTTTGGCGTTTTGACAGTTATTGAGACTCGGGGTGAGCAAAGTGGAGCTGCTGCAAATGTGGTGGAGAGATGGGGTGAACCGGATTCCTCCAAAAGTGTGCTTGCTGCTTCGATTCTGGACAGAAAGACGGACCCTGTAAGTTTTTTCTTGCTATCTTTTGTAGTAATTCAGATAAAGTTGCAGCACTGTATCAATTATTGCAGTTGAAAATAAATTGTATGCGCGCGCGCGTTTTTTTTTTTTTTTTTTTATGAATATTTACATTTATTGGATTTTTAGTTGGACTTTGAATATCCAAGGTAAAGAAATGCTGCAAGTACAATTTATTTGTAATTTTTCTTTTGTACTCAACTATGTATCTAAATTACAGTCCGTAGTGTTATTGGTACAATTGGATACTTATAAATGGAGTACCTGAGTTTGATGACAAGCCATCTCATAACTTTTGATTGAATAAATTGAAACCCACCTTAGGAATGCTGTGGAATGCTGTGAATTACTTGGGAGAGGAGCTTTTAAATTTCATTTTGACCGGATATTGAGGTGTAAGTCACCAAAATAGTGTCAGAATGTTGCAGTTTTCTGTGGTTTTTACGGAGGACTTCATTGACGGAGTCCAACATTACTCCCAGGGACTGGGTTTACTGTGCAATTGAACAAACTGGAAATGGAAATTAAGAAATTCTAGGTAGTTAAGAGAGTAATGTGGACTTAACACCCATATATATTGATATAATCTCATTATACATTAACTAGCAAATCTGTAAGAATTTAAAATTTTGGCTCTGTAGTTACTGCAGGATACATTTGAAAAATTACCAATTGAGTAATTTGACGATCAATTAGGTTACTTTATGGCGTAAAGAAATAAATTATTAAAAAGCTGAACTTTTATTTTCAAAACGGTAATGGGGATCTACTATTGATCACTGGCTAATGGAAGAAAAAGACCAAATGTATTGAAGAGGTACAACTGCCTTTTTAGATATATATTTTTCTTGTCTGGAAACATAGATTTTAGTACCTAAAGGCCATGAATCCAAATATTTTAATATTAATAATATTGAAGTTGTAATCAAGCTCTGAGTTGTGTGAGATGTATGTATTTCTTAGTCTTGCACATCCTATCTGCTTACGTACTGCAGATCTTTCTTTATCGTGTATGTTTGGCAACTTCAAACTTATAAAAATGAAGATTGTCATGTTTCTATGTGGCATTAAATCATATACTAATTGAGCGAGGTCTCTAAGTCTGGTGCTTCTGTTTGAACAGTTTCTGTATTTTTCTACAATTTCTCCCAGTCAAATATTGCTGTTATGTTGTGATCTGATACTTTGTTACTTATATTTTAACTTCTGCAGCTGCTGGGTGTTGCAAGAAAAAGTGGTTTGGTAAGTAGTTCCTCTTGTAAAAATCTAGTACATAGGTTGGGTTTCATGTGTTCTTGCTTGAGTTTTAAGCATTCTTTGGATTGTAAATTTGCTTGACAGATAGAGGTGATTAGTGTTATAAATGGGGATCTTCGTCTTTCCATTCCTAATGCCTGTCAAGACGGGACTAGGCCTGAGGATGATCCCATCGCCGGATTGCATTTGTTCAAAAAGCAGAGATCAGAGTCATCAACAAGGTATCATAACTTGCTTTTGTAGTTACATTTAATCTGTTAACTGTGTCTCAATTTTGCTTTCTATTTCTGAAATTCCATTTGTTGATTCTTAGCATAGAAGGGGCTAAAGTTCTAGCAAATTTTAGAATATAAATTTAAACATGATTCAGCATCTTGGTTTAATAATTAAGAGAACCTAGTGACATTAAGAGAGTTATCACTGACTTGTAAAAGGGGATAACATGAGCTATACTGGCATATTTTTGGTATTGCTGCAATTGCGTAATATTGGCTCTTTCCTTTTAACCCTTTTTTTTTTCCTGGTTATGCATGTGGAATTTTTTGTGCTTCCTTACCCTTTCAGGGGTATTCAGTTATATTTGGTGTACAAAATGATACCAATAGCATAGTTTTATAGTGCTGCATGCTGTTGGTTTACATTTTTATCTTCCTTCTCCATCCCTTCATTTTGCTTAATTGAACATCGTCTACTTCGTGCTTTGGACGTTATCTACACCTTTTTTTTCAGGACCGATCTACAGGAATTGTTAGTACTCTTGCTTTGTGTTGGTTCTAAGTGAACTCTGGTATAGGAGTTGTCTGTCTGTATGGATCAAGTGTCGAGTCCACTTTAAAGATGAATGTATATCTTCAAAGTGAAAGATTCAAGTCCTATGATGTTATTTAAAAGACAATTAGATTTATTAAAAAAACTTAAGATGTCGGAGCCTACTATTTTGAAATATCTTCAAATAGCTCCTAAAGTTAAGAGAAGCATCTTTTCTTTTCTCCAAAATTTTGATTACACTATTAATTCTAGTTATATATACATACTGTGTTTACAGTTTGCGTGTAAAATCTTGAAATGGAATTATGTTAAACAATAGAATTAGAAATAAGCATATCTGTGATTTCATTAAGATATAGTCTGTTGATGATAAATTGTGAAAGAACAGATGTAGATGGTTCAGATACATGGAATGAAGTAATATAGAAGGATTTGAGCCAAAGTTTTTGTAGGAAATCGGGTATAATGGAAAGATATCCAAATCTTTCAATTCTTGGTGTAAATTGATAGTTTATAGGCTGTAATTTATATTTCACTTTATTTGCTTTATTCTTTTCCTTTTTTAGTTCCATTAGTGTATTATAAAAGAGATTGTAAGTTGTAATGATCAATTAACGAAATAAAACATTCTTCTCTCGTTTCGTTCATGGTATCAGAGCCTTAGGTGTCTAAACCTAGGAACCTATGGCCGACTTTCCCGTCAATAGTTCTGGGTCAATCATCTCAGATAATCCTCAAATCGAAACGGAAGTTAACTCCACAACTGGTTCTCACAATTTTGAAAACTCGTCATTCCAGCTCACCGTCGAGAAATTGAATGGAAAAAATTACCGTGAGTGGGCCCAATCAATAAAATTGGTGATCGATGGAAAAGGAAAGTTGGGGTATCTTACCGGTGATTCGAAGAAGCCAACAGAAACTGCAACCCTTCAACGATGGAATTCCGAGAACTCCATGGTCATTGCCTGGCTGGTTAATTCCATGAAACCAGCAATAGGCAAAACTTTTCTATTCCTTCCGACTGCAAAAGAAGTGTGGGAGGCTGTACGAGACACATACTCCGACACAGAGAACTCATCCCACATCTTCGACATCAAAACCCGTCTTTGGCAAACAAAGCAGGGAACCAGGGAAGTCACTGACTATTTCATGGAGATGACTTCGCTTTGGCAAGAACTCGATCTCAGCTGCGTCGAAGAATGGAAGTGTGGAGACGACGGTGTACGGTATAAGAAGAAATTGGAGAATGAACGGGTTTACGAGTTTCTGGCTGGCTTGAATCGGGACCTCGACGACGTCAGAGGTCGCGTCCTTGGCCGGCGACCTCTGCCGTCCCTTCGCGATGTCTTCTCGGAGGTTCACCGGGAGGAATCGCGGCGTTCAGTGATGCTGGAAGGGAGAAATGGACAAAATGAGGCGTCGGCCCTCTTGATGAAGGAGAAAGGGCCTGATTATCATGTTGGGCCTAATTATCGTGTTGGGCCAACAATTAAAGGCCCACTTGATGAGAGAAACATGCCCAAGGGTTTTTTAAATGGAAGGGGCTTTGGGCCTGAAATTAATGGGCCAGAATCTATGGGCTTGTCATCGAAAATAAATGGGTCAAATCAGAAGCAACGTGGCCGCCCGTGGTGTGATCATTGTCGTAAGCCCGGCCACAAAGAAGACACGTGCTGGGACTTACATGGAAAACCCGCTGACTGGAAGCCAAGGCAAAACACCAGGAGTCGGGGATATCAAGCTGAGGCAAAAATCAACCCTGCTCAAAATGGTGCATTCAACCCCGAACAATTGGAACAACTCTACCAAATTTTCACCAATCTTCAAACTTCTGGTCAGTCTCTTCCTCATGGCCCTTCAAGCTCCCTAGCTCATAAAGGTAATATTTTAAAAGCCTTATTTACCACTTCAAAATCAAAAACCTCCTGGATTATAGACTCCGGAGCGTCCGACCATATGACAGATGCATATCATCTTTTCTCTTCCTATTCAACTTGCGCTGGCAATGTCAAAGTCAAAATTGCAGATGGCTCTCTCTCATCTGTCGCGGGAAAAGGGAGTATCCAAATTTCTGATTCTATAACCCTGGACTCTGTCTTACATGTCCCAAATTTATCATGCAATCTGTTATCAATTAGCAAGCTGACTAGAGACTCTAATTGCTTTGCTAAATTTCTTCCGTCTCACTGTGTTTTTCAGGACCTTTCATCGGGGAAGACGATTGGCAGTGCTAAAGAATGTGAGGGACTGTATTACTTTGAGGAAGCTGATCTGAGTAAACGACACCAAATTGCTATTTGTGAGTCTGCATCTGTTTCTAGGGATAGTGAAATTCTGTTATGGCACTATAGACTAGGCCACCCAAATTTTCAATATTTGAAACGTGTAATCCCTTCAATATTTTCGAATAAAATTTCTGTTGACTTCCAATGTGAAAATTGCGAACTTGCGAAACATCAACGTACTTCGTACCCAAATTCTATATACAAACCATCTAAACCCTTTACTATGATTCACAGTGACTTGTGGGGACCCTCTCGGACCCCCAGTCGAACACATACAAGATGGTTTATCACTTTTATAGATGATCATACTCGAGTCTGTTGGGTCTACCTACTAAAAGAAAAATCTGAAGTCCGCTCCGTATTCATCAATTTTCATACAATGATCCAAACCCAATTTCAAACACAAATCCAAATACTCCGCACAGATAACGGCACAGAATACATCAATGACACATTACGAGACTATCTACAAAATCATGGGATAGTCCACCAAACCTCATGTGTCAATACCCCTCAACAAAACGGGATCGCAGAGCGGAAAAATAGGCACCTTCTTGAAGTGACCCGTGCCTTGATGTTCACTACAAATATGCCTAAACATTTTTGGGGGGATGCTATTCTAACCGCCACATATCTTGTCAATAGAATGCCCAGTCGTACCCTATCTTTTGACTCACCTCTTCAGAAACTCCAAACACACTTTCCCAACACTCGACTTTACTCCAATTTACCTCTGAGAGTGTTTGGATGCGTGGCCTTTACCCATATTCACTCCCATCAGCGAAGTAAATTAGAACCTCGGGCACTTAGATGTGTGTTCGTTGGATACTCACCTACTCAGAAGGGGTATAAATGTTATGATCCATCCACGAAAAGAATTTTTGTCAGTCTAGATGTCACCTTCTTTGAAACCACACCTTACTTCAATAAACCCTCTCTTCAGGGGGAGAATCTGAGTAAAGAGCGGTTACTTGAAGAGTTTTTCAACTTTGATCTCTTCCCCCCTGAACCAACCTATCCTGAACATATCACACCCAATATGCCATCTACAGAAGGAAACTTGAATACAGGGGGAGATGCAGAAACTCAAAGAAACAAGGAGGTGATAGTTTACTCAAGGAGGCCAAACTCAAAGTATATGGGAACTCTTGCACCTGAAGCACCAAAAGAGTCAGAACCGGTGATAGGGCCTAATGAAATTCCATCCGATACCTCTGGAACTCCAAGTGATGATTTACCGATTGCACTTCGAAAACAAACACGGTCGTGTACTCTCCACCCTATTTCTAAATTTGTGTCTTATAAAACTCTAGCTACAAAATTTCGTACTTTTATCACTACTCTTGACAATACAGAAATCCCAAGAAATATTCAGGAGGCCTTGGAAGTTCCAAAATGGAGAGAAGCTGTTATGGAAGAAATGAGGGCATTGAAAAACAATGAAACCTGGGAGTTAGTGAAGTTACCAAGAGGTAAAAGTCCAGTTGGATGTAAATGGGTGTTTAATGTGAAGTATAAAGCAGATGGGACAATAGAAAGGTATAAAGCTCGACTAGTAGCCAAAGGATACACACAGACGTATGGTATTGACTACTTGGAGACATTTGCACCGGTGGCAAAATTGAATACAGTTCGAGTTCTCTTATCTTTAGCAGCCAATTTGGATTGGCCCCTCCAGCAACTTGATATTAAGAATGCCTTTCTGAATGGAGAACTAGAAGAGGAAGTCTATATGACAGTACCACCTGGGTTCAATAATGAAGGTGGAAAAGACTTGGTATGCAAGCTCAAGAAGTCATTATATGGTCTTAAACAGTCACCAAGGGCCTGGTTTGACAGATTTGCAAAGGTATTGAAGAATCAAGGGTACCAACAAGGGCAGTCAGATCATACCATATTTTTCCAACAATCTGAGGGAGGAAAAATAACAATTCTGATTGTGTATGTCGACGATATAATCCTCACTGGAAACAACTTATCTGAGATGGACAAATTAAAGAAAAGCCTTGCCTCCGAATTTGAAGTAAAAGACCTAGGTCAGATGCGGTACTTCTTAGGTATGGAGGTCGCGAGATCAAAAAGAGGTATCTGTATTTCACAGAGGAAATACATTCTTGACCTGCTGACCGAAACTGGCATGCTTGGGTGTAAACCGAGCAACACACCTATAGATTGTGGGAAAAGAACAGCGGCAACGGGGAAACTGGTTGATAGAGACAAATACCAACGACTGGTTGGTAAGTTAATCTACCTATCACACACGAGACCAGACATTGCTTTTGCAGTCAGCGTTGCAAGTCAACACATGCACTCGCCGAAGGAAACTGACCTAGAAGCAGTGTACAAGATTCTCATGTATCTAAAAGGGACCTCCGGGAAGGGCTTACTTTTCAAGAAGAGTGAAAAGAAAGAAGTAGAAATATTTACAGATGCTGATTGAGCCGGGTCGATACAAGACAGGAGATCAACATCGGGATACTGCACCTTTGTATGGGGCAATTTGGTAACCTGGAGAAGTAAAAAACAGAGTGTAGTGGCAAAAAGCAATGCCGAAGCAGAATTCAGAGCAGCTGCACAAGGGATATGTGAAGAACTATGACTAAAGAAACTCTTGGAGGAATTGAATGTTACAATAAAATTGCATATGAAACTCTATTGTGATAACAAAGCAGCCATCAACATTTCACTCAATCCAGTCCAGCGTGATAGAACAAAACATGTGGAGGTCGATAGACATTTCATCAAAGAAAAAATAGAAGGTGGAGTCATTTGTATGGTGTATGTCCCTACAAAGGAGCAAATGGCAAATATTCTTACCAAAGGATTGTCTCAACAACATTTCAGCGATTTCACTAGCAAGTTGGACATGATCAATAACTACGGTCCAACTTGAGGGGAAGTGTAGGAAATCGGGTATAATGGAAAGAGATCCAAATCTTTTCATTCTTGGTGTAAATTGATAGTTTATAGGCTGTAATTTATATTTCACTTTATTTGCTTTATTCTTTTCCTTTTTTAGCTTTTTTTCATTCTCATTCTTCTACTCATTTTCAACCACACATTCTTCATTAAAATAATATTTTCCATCACATCAATAACTCGTCCTTTTTCACCTACTATTCTTCATCACATCACTTCAAAAACAATGCATTATCTCATTTTAATATGCACCAAACACACTCTTAGTTCCATTAGTGTATTATAAAAGAGATTGTAAATTGTAATGGTCAATTAACGAAATAAAACATTCTTCTCTCGTTTCATTCAGTTTTATTTATATTGAGTTTGGTGATTTGAAAATGTAAATGCAAACAAAGATATAATAATTAACAAAAAAAAAATTGGCACTCTGTAGTATTAAAATGATTAAAATCCAAAAAATGGTATAATTTCATGCTTGCAACATTGATTGTTTTCATTTTGTAGATTCCAATAGTTGCCTACATACTACAATTTTCTCAAATGTTGGTATGTTTGGCTATTTACTTTAACATTTGCAATAGATTAATAAGTAATTGCAGTGTAAAAAAATGAAAAAAAAAAAAAAAAAAACTCAAAGCCAAATGAATGATTGAAATTCAAATTGAGAATAAATAGTATTTAGCTGAGCTGAATAATTAATGTAACTGAATACAAAAGGACTTCTTTGGAGATATTCCTCCAAACAGGGGCTTCATTGAGCTTAAAAGTTTTACTAGGACTTAGGCGCTGGGAGTTACCTGTATTTTTTTCTTTTCAAAACTATTTTCTTATATACATATCTTGTACAAATGATTGGCAAGCATTCCTATGCACCGCCGTGTCTGGACTTAGATTGGCTTCAAATGCCCCTGCATCATGGATGGCTTAAGCTTCTTCGACATTGAGCTTTCCTTGTTTTGCTACTTTTCATGCTGCAATTACTTATCTGTGTACTCCCTATTTTGTTACATTGTTGAAGATGTTGATGTTGATTCTGTAGCACTTATCAAGTTGCTACTATCTTAATTTAGGTCATGCACATTGCTTGCATGCACCACAAATGGATCTGTAAGAATAGAATCTTTTGAGGACAGCAAATTTCCATCAGATTCTATCTGTGATCCTTCTCCAACAACGTTTAATGTATGTGGGTCAGGTAATATTTTGTGTTCAAAAGTGGAAGAGCAAGAAAACTATGCTTTGTTTGGAGGGTGAGTTTCTATAATTATTTAATGTTAAAATTGAAGTTGATGGTAATTTATCATGCTCCAAGGGATCGTGACTCCTATTTTCATACTCAGGAAGGGTGTTGAAGTCAATGTATGGGATCTTCAAAAGTGCACTAAAATTTGGGCTGCAAAATCAGTAAGTTACTAAGTGCCCATTTTGTTTGTGTTTTAGTTTTCAGTAAAAATAGAATTATATATTTTTATATTTTTTATATTTTTTAGAATTATATATTTTTATTTTTAAAATTTTTAATTTTCAAAAATTTATTTAAACACTTGTTTTCCATGTTGGGAGTGTTTTTAGAATTTTAACTGAAAATGTCCAAAATGCGATTTGAGTTTTATGTTATAAGTTTATCCTTGTTTTCAAAAATGCATTTTCAAAAATACCAAACCAAACACTTTTTTAGTGTTTTGTAAAACTCAAAATTGAAACGAGCTTCAAAACAGCAAACCGAAAGCACCCTAAGTTTTTCCCTAGTTCTTTCTTTTTGGTTGAAAGATTATTGTCTCAAGCATTTTGTTGCCGAATTCATCTTGTGCAGCCCCCTAAAAACAGTCTTGATATATTTACACCAACATGGTTTACATCTGCAACATTCTTATGTAAGGACGATCATCATAAATTTGTGGCTGGCACCAACTGTCATCAGGTACCGTCCTACTGTTTGCCTTTAATACCATGACAAATACCTTTGTAGTTTTAGTTTCTCTCAGGGAAGCAGTGTTTATAGTTAGGGCTATAGAAGAAAAATAATCACTTTATCCAGTGCAAATTCATTATGCCAGTCCCCTCTCTGGTGGGATTGTGTGGTGAAATTTCTAAAGCATTTAGTAGGCAACTGTACCTGAGGCACACATGACTTTAAGGTTGTTAGAATTCTGCAAAAAATCTTCTGAAAATTTTTCTTCGCAATTGTAGTGGATGTCGAACACCTTTTTACATAAATCGAATGGTACGCACAGTGGATAAGGATAGAGTGCACTGAATGTATATCTGAAATGCATATACTGTTTTGCCACTGACTGATGGAAAACAATGTTATATTTAGTTAATAGCATATCATTGCATAAAAGAAGAATATTAAATTCAATCTGATTTGAACTTTAATATTAGCTTCTTGTTCTGAAGCCCAACAAATAAGATAAGAAATTTTGTGAGAGAGCTACTTTTATTGCTTGGATTTTAGAATTGCTTTGGAAGAGGCTCCATTATTATTCTTGTGGATGGTTAGGATCTAGTTTCATGTGCGGCAGAAAGACTGGAAAGGAATGTTTCAAAAGAAAGGGAGAACAGAGAAATAGTAAAAGGAGTACAGATGGATCGTGCTAATATATTAAAATGGTAAAGCAGTGTTTGTCTACAGATTAATGTTTGCTTAGATTTATCCTCACTGGAAAATTCAAGTGGGCAAGACACTGTAAAGAGAAGTCCAAGTCATTGAATGAGTGTTTGAGTTGGTCATTAGTAAAGTTGTCTGTTATGATGACTATTTGGCATTTAGTGTGCAGGATGATTAATGCATGTAAAATTTTATTTGTTTGTCAAGGGTTTTTCTCCTTTTAAAGAATGACAAAGACGGGTTGATATTTACTTGTGTGAATTTGACAGGTTCGTCTTTATGACATTTCTGCTCAGAGAAGACCTGTTATGTCAGTTGATTTTCGAGAGACCCCTATTAAAGCTGTTGCTGAGGATCTTGATGGACATACAGTATATATAGGAAATAGCTCGGGTGACCTTGCTTCTGTTGACATACGCACAGGTGTGGTTCAAACCTTTTACATCTGTAGTTAATAGTTACTTTGAAACGCTCACTTGTTCTCCTCTTTTTTCTGTTTCGCTTTACTTATTTTTAAAAGTTCACCCTTCCTTTTGCTTTTTATTTCGTTTTGCTGCATATCATCATAAATTATGCTTCCTTGGCAAGATTGTTGGGTTTATGATATGTGAATTTGTACCCAAGCACTTTCAATCTGTAGTTTGTATCATTATCTTTTCCCACCTTTCCACCCTTTGATATTGTTTTGTCAAGTTCTTTCATGCTCCTTGTTTTATACAAATTTATTTGAATTGATTCAATTGCTTCTGTGAAGTTGCTATGTCTTGCTGACTGACAATATTTTAATCCAATATACCTTGAAAATGTTAATCATTGACCAGTTCTTGAGGAGATTGTGCCATACCAATTTAATTCATTTCATAAGCTAGCAAGCTTTATTATAGACGTGTTTAGTTCTTTGTATATTATTTGAGTATTGTAGGGAAACTGTTGGGATGCTTCACTGGAAAATGCTCCGGAAGTATAAGATCAATAGCCAGGCACCCAGAACTACCCATAATTGCCTCATGTGGTGAGTACATCAACATGAAAGCAGCCTCATTTTTATCAATATTTTTGGGTCCTTTCTCCTGTTCTAGAAATAATAACTTAAAAAGTTAAAGATCGTTTCATATAGTGGTTCAGTGCTCAACAAAATAATTTGTATCTTTGCCGCTTCGATTTTGTTACAGGGTTGGACAGCTACTTGCGCATTTGGGATATACATTCTAGGCAACTACTGTCTGCGGTATGTTATCACATGTTTTTACTTATCATTACTGGTAACCTAGATCTGCAAGAGAATTTTCGTTTCCAAGGATCCTTGGGGGCTAAAGATGGAAGATTACATTTTTGCAATTAATGTATCTGTTTTTAATTGGATGCAGGTTTTCTTGAAGCAGCATCTCACCAATGTTGTTTTTGATTCTCACTTTCATACTCAAGGTAGAGTATTTATTAATTTTATCACCGCTTTTTACTTCTTCAAGCTATAGCTTTGTCAGCTTGAGGTGAAGAAGCTTTTCGCGCTTCACTTGTTATTGCCCACACAAAGTTCAGGTCCTCTCTGGAAAGTTTAGGCTGCAAATTTTCCCAGCTTAACATTTTACAATGTCGTGGTGCTTGTTCAGATGTTGCTGGTTCTTCTCCCGATCCACAAGATGTTAACGAGGTACCTTGCCTAGACGATGATGAAGCAATTCCCACAAAAAGGAAAAAGACGTCTAAAGGGCATGGGGATAGTCGAAGCAAGAAAAAGAAATCCAAGAAAACTAGCAAGGAAGATTAAAAACTGAAGATTATTGACACTCTTCACCTGGATTTAAGCTACAATATCTTACTGGAAACAAGTTTTGCTACATAAATGTGTGAACAGTTCTTGTAAAATCATTTAAAAGTGTTTCATCTGGCTAGCCGCTTTATTTATTTTTATCACTAGGAAATTTCGAAAGAATACTGTTACTGTTTTTCATGGAGGCTACTAAGTGAAATGCCAAATTTTTGTGCTCATGTTACTTCATTTATAACCTTATTCCTTAATATAGTTATTACTCAGATGGCACTCTTAATGTTTTATGATTTTGAGATGGGTGGGGGCCATTGAAGGGCAAATAGCAACCTATTCAATTTTCATATCATTCCCTGAATTAATAACATTGAACTGAGATAGACAGCTTCTCATTAAGCTCGATGCATAGCGAGTTTTTGATCAGAAATGAAGAGAGTTGCATGAAAATTCACAATCTAAAGCTCCTATTTTGCGCGGGGTTTTCAAGGAGGAAGTGATTGTCCAAGAAGTTAACAGCAGTATTGATTCATTGAGATGAGGCCTCGTCCTTCTTCTCTCCCCCCAAGTACCTACAAATATACAAGTATATAGATTAGTTGCATGCTTTACGAAGGCTCTTAAGCAAGACAAACAAGGATCAAAGTTTACGAGGAATGAAAAAGATAACCCAAAAAGACAGTTGATTTGAGAGTGACTAGAAGTCACAATACAGGCCTGTCCTGGCCTACCTTGGAACGAGACGGGCTAGGTATGACCAGCCACAAAGTCAAGCCAACTCAGGCCAATAGGTGGGTCTCATCCTCGGACTTCCCTACACCCAGCCCCGCCAGGCAAAGTTGACACCACTACATGGAGGAGCAGACAAGTCTTCTTTCCAGTATTTTAAAATTTTTCCAACCCATCTTACATCACTTGCAGCTCAGGCAATCCCAATTCCACCAAAAAAAAAAAAAAAAAAA
>CAIGRF010396673.1:4471-15225 GCA_903798235.1 Fraxinus ornus | reverse complement strand
AAAAAAAAAACTCATTATTCAAACCCAAACAGGACGTGCTTTATTGTAGTCAAACGAATGAAACCTATAATTTCAAACAAACAAATCGGTAAACCAATCAAATCCCATATCAAAATATAGATCCTTCCAATAACTAAATCACACATAAATCCACACACACAGAAATGCTCGCACAAGATTGAAGATTTGTATGTATCTCTGTTCAAAGATCGTACCTTTTACCACTTGAATCTGCACAAAAAGTCGTGAGTTGGTTCGCGGGGTGGTGATTAAAGTTTAAAGAAGGGAAATAAATAAATAAATAGACACTTCTCAGGGGTAACAACCAGGAGGAGACTCTACATATGACTCCACGTGGCCTGTAAGGGTCCGTCTGCAAGAATGAAATTGAGTGGAAATAAAATGAATTTTTGGGAATTGAACTGTCTAGAACTTATTTTATTGTGAATTGTTAATTAATTATGTTTAATTGATATAATTTGTCACCTGAAAAATATTGAAATTTTGAATCTTTTGGTGTTCATTTAGCTTTGTTTTCCATGGAAATTATCGGATAAAATTTGTTACAATTGAGGATAAAATTTGCTTTCATTGTCAAAAAAATAAAAAAGTTGCCTAGGAAACCTTTCCCACCAAATCCACGAGAAAAGTTTTTTCTCAAAAACCAAGAAAATGTGAAAATCAAGAAATGTGAAAAATCAATTCCATGAAAAATTTAATCGATCAAACATGCAAAAGGAGGAAATGGAATTTAATTTCCATATTTCTTGAAAAATAAAATAAAATCAAACAGGGCCTACGTGTATTTTATTGGAATAATTTAACATAAAGTATTTTTAGTCCTTTATTGACTCAATTTTTAACACTTAACTTTTTTCTAGCTCGCACATTTTGTGGAATTCGTAACTTTTCATTAATTTTTCAATTGTACTTTTCATCATTTTTTAGTAAAATCTATTAAAAAATTTATTTTAAACCAAACCAAACAGGAACTTGCTTTTTCAAATTTATTGGTCAAATCCGAATTGATTTTTAGTCAAACAAGCTTTGGTATTAGTGTGGCACTCTACCTAAATTACTTTTACGATCAATTTAGCAATAAGGATAAATCTTGTTTTACAAAATGAGTTACCTAATTTTTGACATAATCGTCAAGTGACGGCCTCCTATTGGGGGGGCGCCGGTGGGCCCAGGAGCCCCCCAATAGGGGGCCGCCACTTGACGATTATGTCAAACATTAGGTAACTCATTTTGTAAGTATAGCATTATCCTAGAAATAAACTAGGTTAACTAGTTCTATTGAGTGCATGCAAACAACTTTGATACAGTGTGCTCGAATGGGGCATTTCTCATTAGTTGAAGGTATTGACTTGTATGAGTATTTATTACGAATCCCCTAGAAAGCTCCTTGATAATCTGCTTATTTAGAGGGAGTCGATCGTTGTCGTTTTGGATTGTCATATAGTTTTGACGTCAATGTGTGACTATTGCAAGTCGGTTTTGGCCAATTTGCGACTTGTGTGAACTGACCGGACTCTTGTAGTTTCGTCTTGCTAATTTGTGCCTACATGCCACAAGGTATTAGTTGATTAAGACAGCAGTACGGTAGTTAACTCACCTGTCGAATATTAACAAACTTCTATTATTAATGACTAATGCGCAATACAATTCTTTAAGAAAAAATTTCCTTGTAGGAAAATGATTTACAATTAATCGAGTTCCTGGATTCCTTTTCTTTACAGGATTTGTTACAAATCTCAGCCACTATTGGAATGAATTGATGAAAAATGAGCACAGCCTTTGTGCAGATGATGAGAAGGTCCTTAGAAAATTTTGATGTAAACAAACTCTGATCCTTAGTGATTACACATACACTCTGGCACGGGATATGCTAACACATCTCGGTCTATCCTCTTAGTTCTCTGCTCAGGTTGTCCGTTGGAGTTTTTATGCAGCTTCTGTATAATGCTGCTAAATTCTTCCTCGGAAATGGACGTGTCCTCAAAGAAAGGAATCATCATTCGCTTGTTAGGCTTTACGTGTTTCCTGTGTCCAACATATGCGCGATGGCCCTGTAATATCAGACAACAGAATCAATTTGCTAAACCATGTTTACTGTAAGGCAAACAAGTTCCTTGTGCTTTCAAATTTTAACTGAAAAACGAGGCTTAATATTGTCATCAGTACATTTGTGCATATGGGAATTCTGGGATTGTTACTAATCCAAGCCGTTATAGTGTTACATACCTGCAAAGCACGGCCCATGTTACCCCCATGGGAAGGCATAAAGACATCACTGCTCAGAGAGACAATATAGTCGATGGCTGCTAAAACAGAAGGTCTGTTAGTGTATGGACTAAGCTCATCCCCTCGTGACAACATCTGCTTTGTTACTATATTAGGGAACTCTTCTACAAGGGGCTGCAATGCGTAGGCGCCCCCGAATGGATCCCCTCCTGCCACATATATGCGAGCATTGCTTGGTGCCCCTAAAGCCTTCAGAAGCCTGCAGTTTCCCTCGATTAGACTGTTCTTTAGCCATAGTTCATAATTTGAAAGATGTTTAACTTCATTCAAATAGGAATAAACACTTTTTAGCTTACCGAGCAACTTCTAGAGCATTAAGAGGACAGAGTCCTGCTAGGCGTCTTGCTGCATTGCTCATATTCAATTTATCAGTTAGAAAATCGGGATGAGACTCCCGATCCCTGGCTATAATGTTATCATATTTTGGTCCTAAGCCAGTGAGGCATCCTGTTCTGATCCATACATCTTTCTCTAGGCGTAAATGAATGGCTACATAAGGACCTTCAATCCACATTCTCCTAGCCATTTGATGGCCAAGCTCTCGGATTGGAGTTGAGAATCTTAGGGCATGAAACGCTACCTTTGAGAAGAAAAGGGAGAGACAAATATATCAATCTCATGTCGATTTCTAATCTTATATCTGAACGGAGAGAGATTTTCGATATTACCTTACATCGGAGCTTCTGAAGGTCGGGTGGAAGACTCTTGGAAAGCTTAGAATCTAACCCTTTCAATATGAGAAGGCCTTCTTCATTTAGCTACATTTGCCAAACATAAAGCATAAATACTTATTAGTGAATGAGGTTACGGATCAAATTTAGGTGGTTATTTATACAAAGTATCCCACTGAATTACATCGAAACCGTGTTTAATGCTCATCGATGTGGTATCAAATATGAAGCGAAGGGTATGTTTGTTGCACAGAATTAAACAACAAGTACAATTTTAACTTCTTTTTCTTTCTCAATCATGTCCAATGCCATCCAGTCTAACGAACCAAACATGCCATAAATTTCTTGAGCCATCTATTGTGAAACAGACTGAAACTTCTGAACATAAGCTCAAGTTTTCCTTTCTTACCTGTTGGAGGAATCTTGCACGTATCCATGTTGGTGATACATGAAACGGTATTTGATTTTCAACAGACTGCTTTGCTACCAAATGAGTGGAAGGAAGGGACGTAACAATTCGAACATCAGCTTGTAAAATCTTCTTGAAATGTTCAACATCAAAAATATCAGAAAATTCACTGCAAAATCATAAGTGGAGTCTTAATATATAATCGAGTGACAAAATGCGTTAAAGATAGTTCACTAACTTATCAAGAAGACATTCAAAGATATCTGCATATGATTATCGGACTTCCAAGAAATGAAACAGCAAATTAGGCAAAATATACCTTTCGTCTCCCCAAATGCGATTAACCTGTAAAACTGGTACCACCAATGCAGCCTCAAGTACCCTCGCGATAACAACTGCATCGACAATCTGATTCCTCTGTTGGTTTAATCCTCCCGAAACCACCACAACCAAGAATTTCCTCCTCTGCTTCGAAATTCTAACTGATGATTTTCGATACTCTAGACTAAAATCCAGGCAAGGGTGGTACCCTTCACCATCGGGCTGCTTCCAGAACTCCCTCTCCTCCTCAGAAAGGTTACCGTAAAAGCCATGTGGAGGCAATGGCACCATAGCACCGGTAGATAGTGTCGGCACGTCATCAAGAAGATTATTGGAGTAGTCTTTAACTATGGACGAAAGCGAAGCTAATAGAAATGGGGACAATGGCGATGAAGGTGAGATCATAGAACAAGGAATCGAGTTCTGAGAAATGGGAATGAAAGTGAGAATGCAAATTCCCAGAAAAGTGCATAGAATGAACAGAGAAAGGAAGAACAGTAAAGTGAGATTTGCTGATGAACAGTGATTCTTCTGGTTTCTTGAATTCTTTTTTGGAGAGAAAATGAGGGAATTCAACGGAAAAATTGAAAGCAAACGGGTGAAGAATAGTGGGTTTAGATTGATCAAAGAGCCCTTGATGTTCCTCGCCGTTTTCCCCATGAAAATTGCTCGAATTTCACTAGTTTCTGCTGCTGAAAATGCTTCTTGCTACTGGGATTTCTACGAATATATACTTTCTGAAAAATTTCTAGGTTAATGAATGAACGAGGGATTCAATCAAGAAGCAAAAAAAGGGATGAAATGGAATGAAGAATTTGTGCAAGTAAATTGCTCATATATATTGATGATTGTTTTCTAGAGAGGGAAAAGAAAATCAAAGTCTGGAAATAACTGAATCAGTAGGCATTTAACTGAAAGTTCAAGATTACCGTCGTGATTGTTGAATATTTACACTATATATATCCAAACACAAAATATTAACGAGGTTGATATTGTCATTTCAATAATAACACACATATGTCAGTTATATCTTCGTTTCATTTTCGCGCCCAAAAGGAGCCTATGGAAATTACCTATATAATCGAAATTTACAATTATTCACGACTGGCGAATATTATTATTATTATTATTATTTTTTAATCAAGATTCATTATTTTCATTGTTAACGTGAAATTAGGCCTTTCTAGGATGTTGTAGTTCAGAGCCATGAGGTTTTTTTCTTTTACATAATAACCCAGCTTAAATTTTTTTTAGTCAAGTTCTGACTTCGCTCCTAATGAGAATGGGATAGGCGTGAGCCTAGCCTATCGGGATAACATTAGGACTATGATGGCTGCTGCATGTAAGAGCTGCTCTAGAAATGTCGAGCCATATATTGCGGAATGACTAGACGTTTAGAGGGTCTAGCTTTTGCGCACTCTCGCGACCTTCATATTGAAACAATCCGATTGCTTGAATGCTATCCAAGCTGTTAATAACCCATCCATGCCTATGGAGTCATCCTAGACAAAATTGCTAATTCATGATGTAACGGTTTTCCTAAATATTTAGGAAGTTAGGAACGGTTTTTCTATTTAATGTCAACATATTTAATTCAATTATATTAGTTATTTAATAAATATGGGCTGATTGAGTATATACCAATATTGTTATAATTAGGGGATTATGGAAATTCTAATTAAGCAATATATAAAGATATTTTTGTTTATGGTCCCAATATACCAAATTATACATAGTTTTCCTTCTCCCCATCTGGAAGAGAGACGACGGTCCCATTGAGAAACTAAGGTGATTTGGTTGAGGAAAATCACAAACCACACCCCTTCGTTCGTACGTGATCGATTGTCGTAATAATTCCGCAACAATAAACAATCGTTCATAATAGATCCAGGTATATAACCCGAATCTGTGAATCCTAATATTCTGGCATGATGTTAGATCATATACTTTTGGTTATTTTAATCTAGGATATTTCCATCTAGATTTGGTTTCGATTTTAGATATGATTTATATTTATTACACATGATGCTCGTTTTCCTCATTAGTTTTCTTTTTGTTCGGCAAGAAGGCAATAGTGTGTTGCACGTGCCTTTTCTTCTCCGTTCGATTTTATGTGGATTAGGGTACGGGCGAATCTAGGATTGGACTAATTTTTTTTAAGTTGGACTAATATATAAAAGAAGTCCACATAAATTTTTCTTTTTACATATTAAAAAATATACCCAAACTTCGTTGACGATCTTGTATCTCATGATCGTTCTTGAATGAAATTGCATTTTACGCTGAAATAAAAATTGCTCTATAACGTAAAGGTCGACGATCCCAGCTGGAATTTCCCCTCTGCATTTTTCTCTTCCCATCGTTCTTTATTTTAAAGGCATTTGTGTATTATGTATAAATTCTTTGCTTTAAGAATCCAACTTAACTTTATACGACGTTATCGACTTCTCTCTTTAATACTAAACAGTTTGTTAAATTCAAACTTGAAATGTGTACTTTGCATAAAGATGAATCAATGTTATACAAAGAAAGATACACTGGGTTATTAATGAAGAAGTATTGCACGGAGTTACTATTCAAGTATCCCACATCGGATATTGATATTGGCTAAAACATCAAGCTGCAATGAGCACAGAGCGACTTATTCTTTCGCCTTTTATCAAAGAATACCGTGTGCTCGTTGCCGGTGACGGACCCAGGATTTTGAGTCAGCACGGACAGTCGTGAATTGTCGACCGTTGACAACAATAAAATATTAAGAGTCCCGTTTGATACCCATTTTTTTGCAAAAAAAAAAAAAATGCATTTTGGAATAGTGATTTGATGGAAAATGTGCGGTTAAAAATAAAGAAAAATGTGTGATTTAAACAACAGATAAAAATATATTTCGAAAAAAAAAAGAATCAAAGGTCTAAAATTTAAATATAACAATTATTTAATATCAAATTCAATATCCCCTTTAATTTTGGTAAAAATTGTAGAATTTAAAATATTTTACAATAAAATTGGTGGGAAGGGATTCGAAACTAAGACTTCCCATATGAATATACGAGCCCTAACCGGCTAAAATCAAAATTTTAGTATATTTTTGATATAACTTGGTAAAATGAGTGATTGAAAAATGGAAAGATGATAAAAGTTTGGGTTCATAAAATATGTGGATGGAAATAAGTTTGATATTTTCTTTTTTGTTTTTTTTTTTTAAAAAAAAATTTAGGATCACAAATATACGACTTCTTCTAATAAAAGAGAGACAAGAGATCATTTGAACGCTTTATTACGAGTGAAAACTCCATAAATGGAACTTGTAATCAACTTCGTGTTAAATATTTGTACTGATTTCGTTTTGCTTATAATATTCTCCATCTCGATGTGATAACGAACGATGACTTTATACGGTCAAGAGTTGATAGCTTTTAATGCAATAGAGCCGACATCCTTAGGCCTACCACCCATAAACTAAAGTGCTCTTCACAAAATCCCACTTTTAGGGATCAAACCAACACACATCCAAGTCCAATGCACGTACAATTTGTAATTATTGGTGATCCCTAACACTCCCCTTCAAGGCTTCACCAACATATCACATACCAAAGTCAATTATTAAACTAATTGCCTGTTTGACGATCATCAATTTATTTTATGATTTGCCATATGATCATTTCCAATCGTACATTTACATAATAAAATATTATATACGTATATCAAAAAAATTTCATAGTTTTTAACTACACATTTTCTTAAAAATCACTAAAAAAAATTTTCTACAATAATAGTTGTCAAATAGGCTTTAAAGTTCTATAGAGCACGTTAACTGACACGTCACGATTGATGTACAATTTTTAAAAATTAAAATAACTTTTTTAAAGTTGGCAAAATGTCTCATCCTTTTGGGAATCAGGAGGTGGGTGTGGAACATAGTCCCCTCCTGGACTTTTATTTTTATATTTTTTTGAATTTTAAACAAATAAATAATCAAGTAAACGAGGTGGCAAATTAAATTATTTTAATCTTGCCTCTCGAAAATCGCCTGGCAGGGCCCGGAGGGCCGGAGATGGATGGCTGTCCCAGTTGCCATCCCTAAACTTTTCTACTTTAATTATTGAATAGTTGATACTCATGTATATGCTAGATTCATTTGTTTTAATCGAAAAACTAATACACGTACAACTTTTTTCTATAAATGACTGACAGTAAGACTTGAACTTGGATCTTTTCTTTGACTCTAATACTAAGTTAATTGTCTCGCCTAAATGCTTAGGTCATTAGAGATGACCACATTCATTTTAATCACACCTTCTACCGAAGAAATAGTGCACACTAGAGTTGAGAATGTGGGGCTAATGACACTAATGTTGGTTTCTGTCATTTTACATGGGGAATGTCGGCATTCTTGAAATCAGCCTTTTGAAATGAAATGCTTACATATAGGCCTCAATCTTGCCCCTGCATAAGCCTCACTCACCATTCATCAATGGAAGATGAGAATAAAGAATTGCAGCTACTTTTTGGTACTCCATATACTGCAGCTTCTTCATCACAGGATTTATCATGGCCATTGGATTCTTCGATGAAATTCAGATCAATGGATCATTTTGAGGATCCATCACTTGACCTTCAACTGTCAATAAGCGCTAGTCCACTCCAGCCAGTTGCAGATCGTGTTCGAAGAAGAAAAGTTAAAGATTACAATAATGGAAAATTGGAATCAAGCCGTGTTGAGGCCTTGAAATGGCAGGCTGCTGAGCAAGCTCGATTAGCAGCAATGGAGAACGATTATGCAGAGCGAGTGAAGGAGCTTACGCGGAGAGAGATGGAAATAGCGCAGTCTGAGTTTGTGCGTGCCAGATACACGTGGGAGAGAGCGAGGGAAGAGGTTGAGAAAATGAAGGCCATGGCTAGTAGGCATATTGATTCTACTTGCAGGGAAATTACTTGCCAATCTTGTAGTCAAAAGTTTAGACCTTAAAAACTGCTAACCAGTCTATATGTTCGAGGGTTAAAACTGTTGGTGTTCACTCAACTTTTAGCTGAAATTTCATGTTCGTCACTTATTTTCTTCCAAGTCGATTGTTGGTCGCTGAACTTAAACATTTGTCACAATTTATCGTTTATCCATGTTCGTTAGTTTGATAAACCAACGCACATTTTAGTAGCAAATAACTACTCTTCCATGATTATATTAAGAGTAAGTACACAATGGATTGGCATTGCAAAATGCAGTCTTTGGCACATAGTCTCTATTAAAAGTTATTTCACTGAATCTTATATTTCATGGGTGCATCAGAAGAATTTTGACAGAACTATGTTAGTACCATGGAACTAGTTCAGTATTATGGAGCTAATAATTCTGCATTTGTTGACAGAAGAAGGAAAATAAAAGAAAGAACAGCAAATTTGGATGTACTAGAAATAATTCTCATATTTTCTAATAATCTACTACGGCTGATTTTAACAGATTCTGCGACGACTAAACATCCATAGTACATGGAGTTTGTGAATTGATGAATATACTCTAGCACATAGAGCCAAAGCTGAATGCTATGCATTAGCCCTCATACAGTCTTACGACTTTGCCAATTGGATAGAATTGTGGAAAATTCTCGTTTCCTCGGGGAAAAGGGCAATCCGAGGGACAAAACCTCAGCATTCATTTGCAATTGAAAGAATTTAGTACCTCTGGCTGCTCATTCTATACTATACCATATTGTTTAAAAGTTTGTCGTTAAAAGGTGAAAAGATTTATTTATTTGTTTATATTATGTAGGCAGCGACGTTATCAGAACAGAAATCAAGGGAGAGAATTAATTGAGCCAACTTCATGTGATCACAGCGAAGTTCAGAGCACTTTAGAGGTTCAAAAAGGCAAATAAGTCAGAAGAAAAAGTAAACCAATTCATTATTAAGAAGACAACATAGCTGTATACCAACTCTTATCTTTATTTGAATCAAAAACCAGATACCCACTATCTATGTCTGGGATACATGATACATCACAAAAAAGGGAACATTTTTGGATAAGATGATGAGACTTACTAATCTTAGTTGTAGCACCCCATTTCGTAGGATTCAAGATTTTCATTTCTTGATTTTCCATCAATCTACTAACACATTATTTTGATTTCATAAACTATTACACTCGGCGCGAGCATAACTCTTGTTGATTGTGTAGAATTTATGATACTCTACACTTATCTCCCTAATCGGCTAATCGCAGATCAAATGGGGTGGCATAATTTTATTTATCTTCGCTTCTGTTGGGTTTTTTGATACCCAATAAATCTCGAGCAATGATTTTAAACCGATATTGGATAATTTTATATCGACACCTTAGTGATGGCTCGTCCCAAAACAAACTTGGGCTCATTAGAAGCAACTTAATTGAGTTAATGCTGCTCATGGTCCAATACTCGTGGATGGTCCAAGTTGTGGTTTTTAGTTGGATGGTGATATATGTTGGCCCATTTAGTGAAGTTTGGCCCAATTGAAGTGACCTAACTAGTGATATATATTTCCATCTCTTTCAAGCCGTGTGAGTGTGTGTCGGTTTGTGAGAGAGAGAAAAACGTGATGTTTGTCCGGTTTTGGTTATTCTCACTAAAGGTTCCAATTGCTATTCTATTTCCTCTTCCTTTGTGGCTTGCAAACCAATCACCAAGTGTATCCTTTGTGGGTGAGTAAACTTGTGGCAACCAAGTGTATAAAGTTGTGGGTCGAGCCTCCTCGGTTCATTTAATATTTCTCTTGAAATAGAGATTAGAACTTGTTACTCACTATATCCACTTGACAAAGAGCAATCCTACGAAGCCACCAGAGTACGGAACATGTGAGACTAGTACAATGTTATCACGAAGCAAGATTAAAAGGGGCTTCGATGTCTTGGCTTCATTCTAGCGAGGCCACTTTTACGAGGACCTCTTGGAGCCCCACTAAAAGGGATGCCAAACCTGATCTCTCGAACACATGTATGCAAACCCAACACTTAGTAAGAATTGAACCAAGGTGCGGATCCAGAAGCAACCGAAGGTAAAACCTTGAACCAACGT
>CAIGRF010396639.1:0-14697 GCA_903798235.1 Fraxinus ornus | reverse complement strand
TTAGGCATAATTGAGTTTGTTCTTTGGCCGACAATGTGTTAAAAATTGGATGTTTAGATTAACGGATTATTGCCCACAAATTTCAATTTCAATTTTCCGCAAAACCTTTACTTCCATCCACGACTTCTCACGAAAGATGAAAAGGTCTAGATTATAATTGTAGTCGTGTATTGACTTATTTTTCATTAATGCCATATTGTATTTTTTTTTTTTTTAAAAACACATTTTAATTTTTTGCCCCCACAATACAAAACTCTGGGTCCGCCCCTGGTGGACGGCTGGGGGAAGGAGGGCAGGGCAACAGGCTGGTCAGGGAGAGAAACCAATAAGATGGGGGAGCAAGCAAGGCCGCTGGGTTGGGGAGGTAGGGAAGTGGTGGTTTTTTTTATTTTCTCATCTTTTTACCCTTCAAACAATGTTATGCATTCGCATAATTAGTAAATGCAGGAATTCTCGGTAAACATATACATAAGAAGAAGGTATATGGGGGATGAATTCAATAATCTAAACTATGGAAATCTTCAAATTCAAACAAACTGCACTATGAATTGCAGAGAACAGGCAACTTTAGAATTTGGAAACAGTATTTGAGGAAAAATTACAAGGGGAAAACTAGATGATTACATATGCTAAAAATAGCATTTCATGGCATTTGTAGGAAACAATTATGTATCAGAAAAACCTGGTACAGGTAGGCAAAAAGCATACACACTGATCAGGTCAAAAAACTGAGGATAAAACGTGTTCGATTTTGTTCACTTCAAGTGGACAGTAACGACTTCCTATTGTTAGTTTTCAGGCCTCTCAACTTGAGTGGACTCCACACTAACTGTTTCTTTTGTAATGCTATGACTGTAGGATGCTTAGGTATCCATGAACCTGGCTGTGTAGGTGGACTGCCCTGAAATCTGCTACTTCTAGGGCCAACTGGTGTTGCTTCTACCGCTGCCACTCTTGATGTTTCCCTCCGTGGTAATGGAGAAGACACTCTTGATGTATGCCATACTCTTTGTGGATCCCACACAAACGATTGTCTACCCATAACACGATCAGTCCTTACCTGAGCAGTTGATCTCTGCAGTGGAGTTCTCATGTTTGCATTGGATTCGGGGCGGAGGGTTGCAATGGAAGCTCTTCTTGTGGGATGAACAACCTTACTTGTCTCTGAAGGGGTTGCTCTTACAGCAATGGAGCCACGTCTTGCCCTCAACGTTGTCTTTCCCTTATTTGCAGTCCCTGATGGCTTTGAGGTGTTTTCTTTGTCCTCATCCACAACTGGGAGAAATGACTTACTGGTTTTGTTAATGGGAGCAGGAGATGCCACTGGCATAAAATTAGTAATTCTTCGAAGTGGCAACCTCATTTTTGTAGGAGCCAAAGGTGGTTTCTTGTCTGCTGTGATCTTCTGTGTTTGGTTTAGAGATGACAAGGCAGCAGAGGATTGAGTAGAAATAGAGGTCAAAGCTCTATTTTCTTGTTTTAATCTTGTTTTCCTTTCCTCTGCTAATTGGTTCTCAAGATCCCGAACCTATTAATTTTTTTAAAATCATCAGGCCTTTACCCAAAGGTTAAAAAATATGGTCCTGTTACAAATTAAAGTCGCATCACATGTGGTTTAAGCTTGCCAACTAGTCTGAAGCCCACACCACATTTTACGTTTGAGTAATTCTACTGGAAAATTTGTAATCTCCAATTTATATGTACCTTCTCCTGAAGACTCCTGCAAATGTGTTCTCTGGCAGCAAGCCTCAATTGCAAAGACTGCATACTATCCTGCAACTTCTTCATTTCCTTTTCATCTTGCTTAGCTCTTTCTGCCTGTTATATATACAAGGGGAAAAAAGGCAAAACATGAATAACACACCATTTGCCAATCATACAGGAACAATTCTCATGATAAATTGCTTGCTGTTGCATACCAGCTGCTTGTACTTGAAAAGCTCTGCATGATCCGACTGTTTGCGAGCAGGCCCATTCTCAATTGCTCGGACACGACTTGCAAAATTCAATGAGCAAAGGGTTTCTCCTAAGTCAGCAGCACTGGGGCTGATTTGGACAAACATCAAAGCCTTGCAATCTCCGCCTGCATTTTGAGTTCCACTAGGTGTTATGTATGGGACGTTATGCAGCCAAGAAATCTGTAGTTACATGGTCATAATAACCAATTAAGAACTATCTCAACTTTTGTAATTGTCTCCTAAATGGTATTATTATTCATTGAAATCTCTAATTCATTTCCTTATTTAAATAATGACACATTTAGCCCTCTAATTCAATTCCTTATCATTGATTAAATGCCATATTCCAGTAGCTCACCAAGAGAACTCTGTAGCATATGAGTAAGTTTCGAGTTCCTGTTTGTCCAAAAGAAATTGATGATTAGACTAGAAAAATGGAATAGCACATAAACACATGGACAGACACACAAAATCAGAGAGGGAGAGAGATGCCTGTATGGAATGTGAGATGCTTTGGATGCAAGAGCAGAGATAACATCCCCCAATGCTGATAAGGATTTGTTTATGAACTGTGATTCCTTCAACCTTTCACCTTCAACTTCAATCCTTCCGACACGCTCACTTCCTGCCAAGTCAACCAGCCATAAATGGCTTCTTGTTCTCTGACCATTTATTAAATTCTCTCCCATAAAGGTCACTCGCAACAAGCTGCAATTATATTTAAATTGGAAAAAAAACAAAGAGAACTGGTCATCGATTATCCTGACAAACTTTCCGTTCAAAAAATAATGTGGTGAATATTCATTTAATTCATTACCAAGAAACAGTAATGCAGATGGCAGATGATGCTCAAACTTACCAGTGAGAACGGCTGCTGAGCTCATTAGCATTTGTGGATCCAACAGACCTTACCTGACTTCCTGACTTGAGCAGTTCCCAAACTTCATCTGTACTGGAAACATGAGCTTCAACAAGCCCAGGAACTTCCTGAGTACCCTCAGGCGATTGCTTTATCTCCAACCTGCATTTCTAGAGTATTAACCCTCTTCCAATAATGCGGTATTAACCCTTCACCTGATAACGGTTGTCTATCGACTATCAAGTTCTAAGTACACATTTAAAGTTTAGACCACACAGAAATGCTGCTGAAAGATAAGGATTCCATGAATGAGTGACCCAGAAATGTATTTATAAATTATCAACAATCTTATACGAACGCCTACTGTTAAGATGCATAAGCTCATGATTTTTTAATTTATAAAGGACTCAAATGAAAGGCAAGTTTGTATGGAATGATGAAAACTTACTTCTTAGCAGGTTGGTTGTAATTATCAACTAGAAGATCTCTTATCTTCTCATTGTAGACCTCTAACATGCTGACAAACAATTTGTATCTCATAATATTGCTCCTATCATTACATATTTTGAAAAGCTCCTCCAAAGTCCTGTAATTTACGCCCCTATTTTCTGGCGTTCCTTCCATTGTATATGTCTTGCCAGTACCTGTTTGCCCGTAGGCAAATATGCATACATTGTAGCCATCCAAGACAGAAATCACTATGGGCATAGTTTGAAGGAAAACTGCCTCTGTATAGCATAAACAACATTGGATTGGTATAAGAACCATTAAAAGAAAGTCTACACACAAACTACATCTTAATTCTTAAGTTCTCAAGTTACCTTGGTTGTCCTCAGGTCTAAATATATGATCAAACTTGAATTGCTTTCTGGAACAATCGGAGGAAATGATTTGTAGCTCATCGTCCTGAGACGAGTTGAAATCTATGACTGAAGTAGACCCATTTTCAATCTCATCTTGTTTCAGTGGCCTACACCTACAGAAGACCCTAATATTTCCTTTGAGCTCAATCACTTCATTGTAGAGACGCTTTCTTTCTGAGCATTCTTCAACATACTTCATTTTCAATAGTTCACACTCCTCGTTGTACTTCTTTTTTAAAAGTTCATGTTCTGTGCCTATTATTATGAGCAATACAGAAAAGGCCATTTAAAAAATGCAAGTCAAACTCATTAAGAAATCTCAGAAGTATGATGGTGAAGAATAAGTCACATACTAAGATTCTGTAAAGTAGTGAAAGCTTCGGAGCCAAGTAAAGAATCAGCACTGATGCTCTTCACTTCATTGCACAAAAGTGTATGCTCCGTTCTAATAATCTGAAAACAAAGCGACAACTACAGCCGAATACAGACATTACTGATTTTTAATTTCAGAGGTCTCGTGTTTTACCTGTACTTTGTTGCTCAAATCTTCAATTTTCTTGAAAATTGGAAGAGCCTGCCCTGGATACAAGCCTGATTCTTGGGTGTCAACGGAGGCACCACTGCCTCCAATTGAATCATCGTTTCCTTCATGTGGTCCTGATCCAATCGTAGCAAATCAGGATTCAATTAATGACTTATTATCCCCAGGTCGCATAAAATTAAAACTATGAGTTCCTATTTTTGTTTGTGAAAAAGGTGAAAAAGATAATGCGGATCTTGTATATCATCCTCAAATTAATTGATTTTCTCTCTATAACTTCCTCAAAGCAATGGGAATTTTCCCCCAATCTTTTTCTTTTTTTCCTTTGTTCTGTTATTTGAACTTCATTATTCTGGAACAAGAAGATGCTGGAAAAAAAATTCAGTCCACTGAGATATTTTAATCAGTATTCTTGAGAAAATATAATTAAAATAGGAAATATTCAATATTCCGACCCAGTGATTAAAATCAAGAAACCGCAATCCAACAATTTCCTGAACTAATCGGGAAAATGGGAAAAAGATTTACAAAACAGTGTCAGGATTTGGAGTCTCTATGATTTGGTCTGCTTTAAATTTTTCTAAAAAATAATACAATTTCCGCTTCAGTACAAATTGAAAATTGCAAGTTCAAGATATAGCCAAATATAAATCGAATAGAACTCAACGAAAAAAACTACTACCATTATTATCATCCGAGACGGTGACAGCATGATCGAGTTTCACACACAGCGTATCTAGGGCTTGATCTGCAAATTCAAATACAGCAACACAGTATTAGCGTACAGATAAATCTCTGCCGGTGTGCGCGTACGTTTGTGTGAGAGAGGGAGAAAATACCATCCATGATCATAATGAGGCAAACCCGTTTACACAAGCAATAATCGATTAAGAAAGATGAAGAATTGAAATTCAGAGCTCGAGTGGAGAATTTCCAGAGAGAATGAGGAAACTATCCCTTAAACGGTCAGAAAAGGGTTTTTCAAAAGGGCGGATTTCAACCAATTTGAAATTGCAGCATTCTGAGCCGTCCGATTCTAGGAGCTTCCTTGTTACGGCTAATAATTTCTCTGCCCGGATTGTTTGTTTCGGTGTTAAGACCCGAGACTCTTAGGTTAACGGGTCGTATAACCCGAATGATATACATAATAGAAATGTTGAAATTGTATATGTTTTTATTTAAGGAATCAAGCCTTCATTTTTAAAACTTATTTTTCTTTCAAAATCAGTTTTAACTACACATTTTTTGGAATCATAAATTTTTACAACTTTTCAACTGTACATTCATCAAATTTTATTAAAATATAGTAAAAATATAAGCACAATTTGTAGATATTAAAATTAGATTTTTCGCAGATTTCGATAAATGTTACTGAATGTATAGTTAAAATTAATTGTTGACTTTGACTTAAATCTAACTATATATAAAAGGGTGGGTTGGGTTTTACTATTCACAAGCCGGAGCCGAGTCGGATGACTTTTCGGCTCGGCTAAGCCGTTTGAGTTTTTTTTTTTTTTTTAATTAACATTTGATTCAATATTTTAGGTTACATTTATGTATTTTAAGCGATTTAAAATTTGTTGGAAATATTAAAGTGCGACGATGATAAATATATAGTCAATAAATTTTAAATATCAAAAATAATTTTACATTAATTGTGAAGCATAAAGTCGTGATTATTTATATTTCTTTTTAATCTCAACCACATTCTAATGTCCTTTTTTTGAACTTTATTTTTCCTACAACGTTTGATTCGATATTTCGCGATATGAATATCCATTTGTATCAATTTAAATTTTTATATATAAAAAAAAGCTTACAATGTGATAATAATAAATATATTATCGATTAAGTTTAAAAATAAAAATTATCTTAAATCATTAAACGTAAAATTATAATCGTTAATTTTTCTTTTCTGTCAATCTCAACCCCCATACTCACACTAATTTCTCTCAATTTCATTTTTCTTCAATTTTTATCTTAAATTAAGCCGATTTTTTTATTTTTTTATTTATTTTTTTTTACGTTTGATTCAGTATTTTAAGTTACAAATATGCGTTTTAAGCGATTTAAAATTTGTTGGAAATTTTGAAGTACGGTCATGATAAATATATGGTCGATAAATTTTAAATATAAAAAATAATTTTACATTAATTGTGAAACGTAAAGTTGTGATTGTTTATATTTCTTTTCAATCTCAACCCCATTTCAATGTCATTTTTTCGAATTTTATTTTTCCTACAATGTTTGATTTGATATTTCACGACATGAATACTCATTTGGATCGATTTAAATTTTTTTTTGAAAAAACTTAAGATGTGATAATAATAAATATATTGTCGATTAAGTTTAAATATACAAATTATCTTAAATTATTAAACATAAAATCATAATCATTAATTTTTCTTTTCTACCCACCCTCGACCCCTATTCTCACACTAATTTCTCTTAATTTCATTTTTTTTCCAGTTTTTATCTTAAATTATTAAACGTAAAATCATAATCGTTAATTTTTCTTTTCTACTCACTCTCAACCCCCACCCTCATACCAATTTCTCTCAATTTCATTTTTCTTCAATTTTTACGGTTAAAAGGGGTAATTTACGGCGTAAAAATGAATATTGAAGGAACTCAATGAGTTATTATTATTTTATGGTGGATTTTGTGTTTAGATTTATTACATTTGTCCACCCGGAGTATGTGAAGCTCAGGTACAGATCTCAAAATTAAATTTTCCTACATACCTTCTTTTTATTTCCCCCTTAAATGTACTATTAATTACTTTTAATAAACATTCCAACAGGAACATATGGAGAACAACTCTAAAATTCAGACAACAGCTACACATGAACACATCTTATACATAAAAACATATGTTTTAAAAATTGACTCGTAAAAGAGTAAAGGTCAAGGGTCAAAAGATCGAACATGGATCCACCTATTTTTTTTTTAAATAATTTTACAAAAAATCATCAAATGAAAGCAAATTTTTTGAAATCACAAAAAGTCAAAAACTATAACAGGAACTCATCCATGCAATTAATATAAATAATAAAATACAATCTACAAATCAGCGTCTCGTTCAATCCAATTACGTAATCTAAAATAAGTCCATAATTTTAAGTAATTAACTATGTTAGCTTGAAAACTTAAATGGTTAAATTTTAAAAGTTTCATATTAGGTTGTTCTCCAATAGAAAAATGTTATGTTATAACTGAATTCAAAATTTCAACATTATTAATTACACTGCATTACTCACTACACGTGCAATCACTAGTTTTAATAATAAAAAAATCTTAGCATTACCAAATAGGGGCTTAATTTTTATCCGAACCAATTATATGGCCAAAAGATTTGAACTTAGACATGTTTTTGCATTATTCTGAATAAAATAAATTGATAACTTATGAGTTATTTGACTATTCTTATGCCCGTGCATTGTCAATATGAAGCTAATTACAGCATGTTCAATGTGAAGGAGAGGTAGGCTCATCGCTTATGTCGTTGAAACCAAATAGATATGTATGAAATAATTACAATGGAACTGATTGGAATCTTAACTTGTAACATGCAACAGATTAAAGTTACACATAGAAGCTTGGTAATATGCAAATGAAGTAGACATAAACTTAAACTACAATTAAATTAGGGTAATAACGGAAATCCTCACCCCTAATCCTTTGTCGAGGATCAAATGTCAACATCTTTTTAATGAGATGAATAGCAAGAGGCTGCACGTACGTGTTGAAACTTTTAAGTAAATATTGTAGGCGATAAGGAGGAAGTTGCTGAATGTATCTCTTCGCATTTTCGTTCAAAAATCTCCACTCAGCCTCTGATGGGATACCAATCAGTTGAAATGCCAGAAAGCCTCTTAGTCACACTTATGCACAGTACTAATGGATCAACATCACTAGAATGTATTATTAATAACATGTTGCCTTTCAAAGATATTAAAGGATGGATAACATTTAGCCCCTATTTGACAATCATACTTTAAAAAAAAAAAAAAAAGTTTTGAATAGTGATTTTTAAGAGAATGTGTGGTTAAAAAATAAGAATTTTTTTTTGGTTTACATGTAAAATATTTTATTATGTAAATACGTGGTAGAAAATAATTATATAGAACAAAAAAGTTTTGACAACCATACTTTTCAAAAAAACAGTTTTGAATAGTGATTTTTAAGAGAATGCATGATTAAAAAGTAAAGAAAATTTTTGAGTTTACATACAAAATATTTGGCTTAATTGCACAAAACGTCCTTATGTTTGGCATGTAGTGTGCAAAACGTCCATACGTATCAATTTTTGCATCTTCACCCCTATTTCAACTTTTCATTACGGAAAACGTCATTTTCATTTATTTTTAACGTAAAATTATCAATATACCCTTCAATATAAATAAAACAAAAAAGAAAAGAAAAGAAAAATAGAGAATAAATTGCAATCTTACTCCTAAACTTTTAAAAAAATGCAAATAAGTCCAAATTTTATGAAAACTATAAAAATACAAAATAATATTTTCTATAAAAATTTCAAAGTGATCATTTGTTAATTGCAAGCAAACCCCCAAAAATTTAGAAATTGCAAAGAAGGCGTTCGTCCTCAATTATGAAACCCAGCGCTGAATCCAACATTTTGAAATCCAATTTAAAGTTTTTTTGCTATAGATCACCAGATAAATTAGCGAAACAATAAATTTACCCAAAGATAGATCAATATAAATATATATAATAGCTAACTTTGTATTTGAGCCACATTGGCTAACACCGGATCAAATGACAATACCCAATCTGTACAACCAACCTCAAGCACACTAATGCATCCAACGTTGGGAGGAAATCGGATGCCATCACTTGGAATTAGCCTCACTCAGGTTCCATCGACAAAACATGATAGAAACAACTTCTTGTTGCGGAAAAATATGGTGATGCCCTAACATTAAGGGTCACAATCTTGAAGGTTTTATCATATGAATGAAAACTTGCCCAATCGATTTTTTAGCAACACAAACTACAGGATCTGTTGGAGTTACTGTCGAAATGGTTCCTAATATCGAATATGGGAGATGGATGTCAACTGATGTTGTTCTGATGCGATGGCTCTACTCATCAATGACTGCTGAGATTGCCATGAGAGTGATGGGATCCACAAGCTCTTGCAGTCTTTGGAATGTTGCCAAGGAAAGTTTCGGTGTGATGAATAAGTCAAGAGTTATCTTCCTTATCAGTGAACTTCAAAGGACTAGGAAGGGTTCTATAAGTATTGATCAATACTTGAACACAATTAAATAACTGTTGACAACCTCGAAATTGCAGGAAAAAGGCATTCCTCACAATGATCTTGTTACACAAGTGTTGGTCGAACTGGATGAAGAATACACTCCCATAGTAGTACAAATCAACAGTAGAGAGTTCATCTCTTGGCCTAAGTTGAAATCCTATTTGATGACTTTTGAGAGTCGAATTAAGCTTCTTAATACCATGAGAAACAACCTAGCCTCTGTTAATTTGAATCATACATCAGTAAATTTCGTGCATAGGTCAAACTTCAATAGAGGAGGTAGATCTAACTATGGAGGAAGAAGTTACAACAATAGAGGAGGAAGGAGCATATGAAGAATTAGTAGATCAGCTGAGGTCAAAGGACCATGTCAAATCTATGGATTAAGCAATCACTCAGTAGAGAAGTGCTATAATCGATATGATGAGAGGTATATGAGTTCAAGGCCTGATCAAAACTACCACAGCAATTTCTCAAAGCCTATAGCCCTCATAGCTTATCCAAGTACTATTGCAGATCCCACCTGGTTTGCAGACTCAGGAGCAAATAATCATGTTATTACTGAGAAGAAAAATCTGGTTGATGCACATGAATATGGTGGTAAGGAATATCTTGCTGTTGGTGATGGTAATAAACTCCACATTTCTCACACTAGCATTAATCACCAATCACCTAAACACAATGAACAACAAATCACTGATGCTCAGTAATGTGTTGCTAATACCTTCAATTAAAAAGAACTTGCTAAGTGACTCTCAATTAACATTGACAATGGTGTGTTTATGGAATTTCACTTTGTTTTCTGTGTTGTTAAGGACAAAAAAATGAAGGCGGTATTACTGGAAGGGAAGCTTAAGGATGGGCTTTATCAAATTGATCATCCAGATCAAGCCAAAAAGCCTTTCTGTCAAGAGTCAATTTGTTTAAATAAGTCACATCTCTCAACTTTTATTGTTAAATTAAATGTTCTCCAAACAATTAGTGAATATAAGTCCAGGCTGAAACAATGGCATATAAGACTTGGACATCCCACAACATCAATGATGTCACAAGTGCTCAAGTTTTGTAATGAAAAACTTGATGCTAATAAAATCAGTCATTTATGTGATGCTTGCTAGCTTGGTAAGTCACACTTACTGCCATTCAAATTGTCTGTTTCTCATGCCTTAGCCCCACTTGATTCGATTCATACAGATGTCTGGGGGTCTGCACCCATAATTTCGACTTCTTGTTTCAGATATTATATCCTATTCATTGATGACTATAGCAGGTATACATTGAACTATCCCATGAAAAAAAAATCTGAAGCTTTAAACATGTTTATTCAGTTTAAAAATCTGGTTGACAACAAGTTTGATAGCAAAATCAAAGCTCTCCAATCTGATTGGGGAGGAGAATTTGGAGAATTAACTGATTTAGCACAAAAATTCGGCATTGACATGCGTCTCTCTTGTCCTTACACCTCAACCTAAAATGGTATAGTTGAGAGGAAACATAGGTACATAACAGAAATCGATTTAACTCTACTTTCTCAAGCAAGCATGCCTTTACACTATTGGTGGGAATCATTTCACACAGCCACTTATCTCATCAATAAGCTACCTACACCCGTTCTCAAAATGAAAGCACCTTGTAAAGTTCTAAATAACAAACAAGTTGAATATAAGTCCCTAAAAATTTCTGGTTGTGCTTGCTTCCCTTGCCTCAGACCATACCAAGAACATAAACTTAGCTTTCACTCCACAAAGTGTATGTTCCTTGGCTTTAGCAACTCTCAAAAAGGCTACAAGTGTCTCAGTCCAACATGCAGAGTGTATATATCTAGGCATGTAGCCTTCAATGAAAGCGAGTTTCCATTCCAGTCTGTCTTTCTCCATAAAAGAATCAATTCTCAAACATCTGAAACTATCATTCATTATCTGTCTTCTTGTGCTTCTTCAAACCATAACCAAACCTGCTCAGCTGATGAAGCACACTCTGATGCAACTCTAACAACAACACCTATGCTTGATCAACTAGAAATAGTTGAGATTGCTACCTAAAGTAAACGAAAATGGAAACACGAAAACAAATATTGACGGCACACAAGTGGTAAATCAAGAAGGGATTGTAAATACTCAAATAGAACAAACTGAAGTTATTGATGAGTTGAATATGATTATGGAAACATAGAGGAATCACTTTGCAAATCTGGGAAACCAAACTGTAGAGCATCCTATGTTACCAGAAGTAAAGCTGGCATATTCAAACCTAAAGTCTATTCAATTTAGTGCAAATAATACAGCATGGAACCCAACAATGCACTAGAGGCTTTGTCAAATAAAGACTGGAGAAAAGAAATGGAAGAAGAATATCAAGCACTGATGAGAAACAAAACTTGGGAACTAGTACCACCTCTGATCCATCGAAAGGTTATTGGACATAAATGGGGTTTCAGACTCAAACGTGATATTGAGGGTAGAATATTAAAGCACAAGGAAAGACTGGTAGCTAAAAGTTTCTTACAAACATCAGGAGTTGGCTACCATAAAACCTTCAGTCCAGTTATAAATGCCTCCACCTTAAGGATAATTCTCACTCTTGTATTCAAAGGGATGGAGTATTATGCAAGTTGATGTCAGCAATGCCTTTCTGAATGGGGTATTGGATGAAGAGGTTTTATGAAGTAGCCGAAGGTTTTATTGGTAAAGCAAATCCAACCTTCGTTTGCAAGCTAAAAAGGGCTCTTTATGGACTCAAACAAGCACCTAGAGCTTGGTATGAAAAACTGAAGAAAACTCTTCAGGATTGGAAGTTTTCGAATTCAAAGGCAGACAACTCTCTCTCTTCTTTACATGGATAAAAAAAAAGTCATTTTTACCTTAGTTTACGTTGATGATATTGTGGTTACAGGCAATAATCAAAAGACATTACAATACTTCATTGATAACTTGAATGCACAGTTTGCTTTGAAGGATATGGGTGAACTACATTATTTTTTAGGAATTGAAGTAAAGAGAAATGACTTAGGCTTGTATCTCACTCACATCAAGTACACAAAAGACCTATTGCAAAAATTCAATCTTGAAAATCTCAAGCAATGCGCTACTTCTATGACAATTGGCAAGATTATCTCCAAGAGTGAAGGTGAAAATATGGCAGATCCTTCTCTGTATCGAAGTGCAATTGGAGGACTACAATACTTAGCACATACATGGCCTAATATAACTTTTGCTGTCAACAAGATGAGTCAATTTTTGCAAGCACCTTCAGATGTTCACTGGAAAGTAGTTAAGAGAATTTTCAGATATTTGAAAGGGACCATCGAGCAAGGATTATGGATTCAAAGGAGTGACATAATATGTATCATAAGTTTTGCTGATGCAGATTGGGCATCATGCCCTGATGATAAGAGATCAACAATCGGCTACTGTATTTACTTAGGAGATACCCCTGGTAGCTTGGTCCTCAAAGAAACAATAAGTCAGGTCAAGCACTGAATTAGAATATAGGGCTTTGGCACAAGCAGCTGCTGAGATTACTTGGATTGAATCCTTGCTCAAAGAAACGAGTTACATCTATCTTTACATCCTATACTTTGGTGCGATAACCTTAGTGCAAACGCTTTGGCTTCAAATCCAGTTTACCATTCTAGAACTAAGCATATTGAATTGGATATACACTTTGTAAGAGACAAGGATCTTGAAGGAAAGACGAAAATTCAACATGTCCCTTCGTCTGATCAGATAGCAGATTTTCTAACTCTCTTTCACAAACCAGATTCCTTTTTCTCAAGGACAAACTTGGAGTTAAGGGATAAACTCCAACTTGAGGGAGGATGTTAAAATTAGCATATCATCACTGTTATCAAGCTCCAGTTCACGTGCAGATGGGAATCAGTTTTGCCAAATGCTATTGTGCACCTATGGTGCTTTGTTAGTTGTTACAACCGTATTTTATTCTTGATTGTATTGCACATGTAATTGGTTTTTCTTTTACTTGCTCCCTACTCCAGAATGTCTAATTTATATACAAATGTAATACACAACGTAATTGATTCAATACAATCATCAATACAATTTAGTTTTCTAATCTACATCAGTTCACCATTTCAGCCCTTTCTCTAAAACTTTAACTCCCGTAAGCAGAAAAGTGCACGCACGGATAAAATAAATGATGAACATGTCTATTAGAAACTTGTATTACAAATACAAAAACTTAAAGAAAATTCCGCCACCTTCGTAAAGTGTAATTCGCTTATTTGGATGAATTGGCATCACATTCACATCCCAAATACATACATAGATGCCCCTTGAAATAAAATTCATTTTAATCAATCATAAAAGATATGGAAAAACATAAATGTACAAATGTATTAGACTTTGGAAAATTCACATGCTTGACATTAATGTTTAAATGCCAATAATTATAGAGTATGGCATGAATCTCATTTAGTCTGAGCCACCGGGTCTGGTTTACTCCATTATATCGTCGAATGCAACAAGGACCAAAAATTAAAACTTCAAAAAATATTAAAATGAACAAAAATATGGAACAAATCTATTTTATGATTAAAAACCATATAGTAATACAAATTAGCTCATAATAAAATATGAACCAATCATTTAATAGAGATCTATGTTTTGCACGGCGCTACAGCGTAGTTGTGCCGCCAACAGCATGGGACAATGCTCGAGCGCTTCCACGCTACTGCCCAGGTGCTGCGCCGTGTGCAGCGGTAACAGGTTCCGCTGCACGCACAGCGATCTCTGACGCGACTAGCGCTGTTTCGGCTGCCGACAAGCGCCGTCCCCGGGGTTCTTCACCATTAATGTTTTTTATGGTTTTTTTAGTTTGGTTGATTTTGAGGGCGGGGATATGTGATGAAAATTAGATATTTTTAGGCCCTTCTTTGCAATTTCAAATTAGGGTTAGGGTTGTAATTTTTTAAAAAAATGCATTGTTTTAATGTTTCAGCCTCTTAGCTTTAAGACTTTAATGATTGCTTGATGTTAAAATTCATCCAAATTGGGCCTTTAAAGTTTTGAATTTAATAATTCAGTCCCTGAAGTTTGAAAATTAATTAATTTGGGCCATTAAAATTCTAAATTTTGTAATTAAACATTTAAAAGTTTATAAGATTTGTTTAAATTGGTCCCTAAAGTTTGAATAATTAATTTTTGGACCCCTAAAGTTTCTAATAATTAATTATT
>CAIGRF010396555.1:3337-20811 GCA_903798235.1 Fraxinus ornus | reverse complement strand
TCACTTGATCAACAACCGAAACTACTACCAACTTAAGAGGACTAATCACCCATTTTCTTGATCCTTTGACACATTTTCCATCTCGTTGTGGATACATCACCCTAAAGCTACACTACAACTACCGCGTTATACTTTGGGCGTAATCAGGCATAATCATGTTCTTTCATAGCAGAAAATTATTCTTGTCAAGTTTAATTGAGGGCGTTTGAGTGATATTCATTCCATATGCCAAGTTCTGGCCAGCAGCAACTTGAGTAGCTGGAGCTGTATTGAATTCTCATGGATTGGACTGATTTTCAGATCCGGTGTTAGCCATGTTGGCTCTGATACCAAATTAAGAAACTGAGGAAGAAGAATATATATTTCAGTGCTTAATTAATCATTACAAACATACCGTTTTATATAAAGTTATTTGGTAGTGAGAAGATTCTAGATTTGAGCTAAACTAACTCTAACTAATTGAAAAAAATGGCTGCCAACAGAGTTGATTCTAATTCCTAAAAATCAGGACATGGCTGCACTGGTGTCTGCTGAACTAAGCCATGCACCAGCAGCTAGTGAATTCTAACTAGAAGGAAGGGTCTTCCGTGACAAGAATATTCTCAAATTGAGTTTTTCTTTGTTTTCTATACAGAACATGTTCGAATTTATGGTTGTTCGATCGGACAAGAAGGAGTATGTAGTCAAGTGTTTACATGATGGGTGTACTTGGATGTGTAGATCTTCAAAGTAGGGTAAATCAGGTCTATTTAAGATTAGAAAGATTACTAATGGTCACACATGTGGCTCAAACATAATATTGAGAAATCACAGACAATTATCCAGTATTGTTGTTTCATCTAGTATCATATATAAGTACACATCATCACATACTATATCAAATGATATATGTAGTGATATGTTTCATACGTATGGAGTTTCGATGAACTATTCTAAGGCTTGGAGATCTCGATAGCAAACTCTAAAAATCATTAGGGGTGATCCAACTAAGTCATTCGGTAAGATACCTAGTTACTTTTACATGTTTCAATAAAGAAATCCTAGCACGGTTACAGGATTGGAGCTTGATAGTCATAGTAGGTTCAAATATTGCTTCATGGCCTTTGGTGCATGGCGACCTGTGATTGTGGTGGATGTACCTACTTGAATGGACACTATGGTGGTACTCTCTTCACAGCATGTACACAGGATGCAAAAAATAGCATTTTTATTCTTGCTTTTGGAATTGATGATAATGAGAACGATAGATCTTAGACATGGTTTTTCGAGAACTTGAAGAAGGCTTATGGTTATAGAGATGGATTGTATTTTATATCAGATGGCCATATTAGTATCAAGAATGCTATAGACCATGTTTATCTGGAAACTTGTCATGGGATTTGTTCGTATCATTTGTTGCAAAACTTGAAGTCATATTATGGTAAATCAGGTCACAACATAACGAAAGATTTCAATTTGACTGTTCATGCATATACATTAGCAGAGTTTGAATATAACATGCACCAGCTTAACATGATGAATGAAAAGATTAGGCATTACCTGGTAATGTACTACTTTCAATTATAGTTTTCATACATTAAAAAAGTGGCCACAAATGTAATTTATATGATATTCATGAACATGATATTCGTAGGAGGATGTTGGACTTGAAAAGTGGTCATGATTTCACATTCTAGCAAATCGGTATCCTACAATGACCTCAAATATAGTAGAATCAATCAACGCAATCACAAAAACAGCCAAGAATTACCCTATCGTGTCGTTATTAGAATATTTGAGACAAACTATACATACCTGGTTTTGTAAACATAGTGAGGATGTACTTGGCACCTTCACGAGGTTGACAACCAATTACGAGAAACTTATAAGGAAAATGAGCACGGATTTGAGAACTTGAGGGTAACATTTTTATTTTGATTGATGAATTATATAATTGTGACCTGAAAATTGTGTTATCTGTGACACAAACTAATTTTCTGTGACTTGAAATATATTTATTTAACTTCATATATGTATGCTTTTTAACCTTTCTTGTAGGTATTACATGTGAACCAGTCCCTATTTTTAGTCAAAGTTGAATACTCGTCTTTTGTTGTAGATATAGATCAACGTTCATGCACATGCATGATGTTTCAAGTTGATCTGTTTCCATGTCCACATGCACTGGCTGTGCTTGCACATAATAAAAAGGATAACTATTGTTCTTATTATTACAGAAAAAGGCATACATGAATGCATACCAAGACTTTTTGATTCCAGTTGGAGATCCATCTGAATGGACCACGCTTTTAGAATTGTAACACTCTATTGTATTAGCTCCTTATCAAAAAAACAGTTCTGGTAGACTCGCTGAAAAGATGAGAAGGTCATCCAGTGAAGGGAAATCGACTTTGAAATGTAGACGTTGCGGAGGACATGGTCACAACCGTAGAAGATGCAGTAGCTTGGTTCCATTAAGCCAAATTCAAGCAAGTACAAACACTTGCGAATATCAAATCAGTTGATGATACACTTAAACCGTAGACGTAACAATTTCAGATATTCTTTAACATTTCATGAATTGGTTGTACGTATCAATTGATATATCATTTTAATGTGCATGAAATATTCATTGAAATAACAATTATGCATAATGTCAAATGTGTCGATCAAATTGCAATTTGTGACATATACAATTAAATGTGATTTGTGCACACTGATTGTGTGACCTATGAACTATTCACTATACTGTAAAAAAAATATAGGTTAATATTTGTGGAAAATGTGACACAATGACCTAAATAACTTTTAAATATAATCGGTGACTTTTTACAAAATAAGTGCAAATGTTTCAGAAACCTTTGTTGGTATCTGTGATCACATAACCAGAATCAGTGAACTATTGCATTATCTGTGACATGATATAACATTATGTGACTTGTACTATCCCCTGTGACCTGCCTAGTGCGTGACTAGTATGATACGTGACCTAATGACAATCATGAATAACGTATTACATACTGTGACACGTATATATAAATATAATTATTCAGCACATTAAACATTGACCATATGACCACAATCAGTGAACTATTGCGTTATCTGTGACTTGATACAACATTATGTGACTTGTAGTATCCCTGTGACCTACCTAGTGCGTAACTAGTATGATATGTGACCTAATGGAAAGCATGTATTACAGACTGTGACATGTATATATAAATATAATTATTCAACATATTAAACATTGACAACAGTTATTTGATATCTCAACAATCTGTGACCAAAGCTAGATCATCAAACACAGACATGTTCAAATGAAAATGACACCAACATTTATCGAGTACTGGTGTAAACAATTATCCAATATTCAATGTACAACTAGTTCCATTAACAAAAACTACTATAAAAAAAAATAGAAAATAGGTCAACATTCAGAAACTTTACAAAATATGTTCATCATTTTGAATTAAAAATACATTTCTAGACATCACTCAATGACAATCTCCTCTCCATTTTTTATGCTTTCCCATCTTTATAGGCTTGTATATGCCCCGATATTTATGCAGTCGTGATGTTATGTCCAGCCTAGTTATCTCTGCGTTAAATTTCATCGGCATAAATTCCTTATCGTCATGTAGCAAGTACTCAACATATTTGATTGTGAAGATGCAGCAGTCATGCCGAAAAATAACATATCATAATTTATTAGGTATGGAACATAATCAAATGATTTTGAAATAAGATAAGTGGTCACAGACTTACCCATTCTTCTGTTGAGGAAGGCTATTGTCAACCATTAACCTCAAGTCCGTACAATCTTCTCCGTCGTAGTCAATATGTTTTTTCCAAAGTCCGACTGAATTCAATAGATAAGGAATAATTTTGACAAATGGTTCAATACCAATATGAACAAGGAAGTCATGGTAGGTCTTTCCAGTAAAATTGAACACATGCAGTGTGTGCATACTGAATTCAAGGATAGAAAGCATCTAATGTGCCTTGTTCGTTGGTATAATTGACATAAAAACAAAAGCCAAACTGGCCCAAGGAGAGTTTAAAGGCAAACTACCATTTGTTGTTGACCTATGGTCAAACCATATGTTTTGATTATAACAAACAATCTTTGTTTATCTCTAATTTAATCTTTAACTTGATTATATGTTGGCAAATTGAGACAAAACCATTGAACGAGAAGTTGTTGCTCAAATGAAGATCGATCGAGCTCTCATGAAGACAAGGTTTACGTCATTTCAAATCAAGCAACAAATCGTGCACTCACACCAAATTGATCGAAGACTTTGTAACTTGATTTCTCTTGGCTCGGTTGTAAAGGTAAAGTACTTTAATTCTGAGCAATGACACTTCGAGCCCAAGTAATGGTTTTCTCATACTCGACACAATTTACGAGACGAAAATGTTTGGACAAAATTATTTCTCAAAGGGGATTTTTTTTTTCAACCTATTCCTTGAAAATTATTAAAACAAACTTACATTGAAAAATCAAGTAAAAACATTATTGACTGTAAAAAAAAAAAAGAAGAAAAATGATTAAGAAGAACTCTGGTCATCCGGACGTTTGGTTCGCCAGAAACGTTCACTTTTTTGACCGTTCTGACAGAGTTGCTGTAACGGTAAGTTGAGTCGTCTAGTTCTGATCCGAACGTCCGAATGGTCATCCGGTTGGACATAAACTTTGGCATTTTTCAACTGCTATAAATACCGACTCACATACTATTTGTAAAACAACTTTTGAGAATTCAATTTGATACTCCTCGAGCTAATACTGATCTTTTATATCATTTGTTATCAAATCATTTTTGCTCTTGAAATTTTTTTGATCAAAACTAATTCTTGAAAATCATTTTATGCATCAAAGATTTACACACCAAACACTTGAGCTTCATTCATTGCTATCCATTATAGTATTTGCTTACTTCTCTTCTTATACTTAACCTTGTATTCATAATTTATTAAGGAGAGCAGATTTCATTTGTAAACTCAATTTTAAATTATGGGTCGTGTTGAGGTCCCGAAAAGCTCAATGTTGTAAAATGATCGGTGCTCCTTGGTTGTAAGTCACCGGATGCGTTGTAAAAGGTTGGATTGCACCATAAGTAAATCAACATAGTAAAAAAGGTCTTGCTCATGTCGGAGAGCTTGGTAACGGGGGACGTAGATCATTGCATCGGATCGAACCTCCACTACTATATCATTTTCACTCTCTATCCCTTTTACTTAACGCTTTTTCTTTATGCAAATTACGTTGTTTCACTTATTTGCTTATTTGTATTTAGTTGTATTTGTTTATTTGCTCACTTATTATATAAAAACTTGTATTATTAACGAAAAAAATTTAATAACCAATTTACCCCATCTTGATTAGCCAATCTTGGGCTTTCAATTAGTATCAGAGTTTGGTACTCACCTTCTTAAAAAATTTCACAATCTTGAGTAATGGCTAACACCATGTTTCAAAATCTTGAGGGACATTCCCAAAACCGACCTCTCTTTTTTGATGGCACACACTATAATTATTGGAAGGTTAGGATGATGATCTATGTTCAATCTATGGATTATAATATTTGGGAAATAATTGAATATGGTCCCTATGTGCCTATAAAGACTATTAAAATTGATGAAAANTGGTCCCTATGTGCCTATAAAGACTATTAAAATTGATGAAAAACCCGATCAATTTATTCCTAAACCTAGAGAGGAATACGATGAAGAAGATAGAAGAAAATTGTCATTAAATGCTAAGGCAAAAAATTTGTTTTATTGTGCACTAGATAGAAATGAATTTAATAGAATTAGCACATGATATTCGGCCTATGATATTTGAGACAAGTAAAGTTAAGGAAACCAAAATGAATATGTTATTTAAAGAATTCGAATTTCTTTTTATGAAACAAGATGAATCTATTGTAAATATAATTACTCGTTTTTATCGATATTGAAAATGGTTTAAAGGGTTTTGATCGTAAATATACTAACGGTGAACTTGTGAACAAAATGCTTAGGTCACTCTCGGAGGAATGGAGTCCTATAGGAATGTTGATAGAAAACACCAAGGATGTAAATTCATATCCCTTGGAAGAATTTTATGGAACATTGCCGAAATCAATGAGAAGACTAGAAAGAGCAAAGAGGAATCAAAAAAGGCTCCAAAACGTCAAATTGCTTTATAATCGGGAATTGAAGAAGAAACAACAAACAATAACATGAGTGATGAAGAGGTCGATGATCTAGTCCTCCTCGTAAAGAAATGGAGAGAATTCCGAAACAATAGAAAATTCCAAAGGAGGGATGACAAAGGAGAAGAAAGAAACAAGAAAATTGTTTGCTACGAGTGTGATAAACATAGTCACAAAAGAACCGAGTGTCCGAACAAAAAGAAGAACATCAAGAAAAAAGCACTCCAAGCTACTTGGGATGATAGTGACGACGAAGACAAAAATGAAAGCGATAGTCAAGACGAAATCGCTAACATGTGCTTCATGGCACTTGAAGATGAGGTAAGCTCGAAGGAAAAAATGTTCTTATGAAGAATTATCTAGCTCTAATGATGATTAATTTGAAAATTTTGAAAAACTTGCCTTAAGTTACTGCATTCTTAAAAAGAAAAACTCTTTATTAAAAGATGAAGTAAAGAAAATTTTAGAAAAACAAAAAGAAAAAGCTGATTACAATTTATTAGTTAAAGAAAATTCCTCTTTAAAAGAAAAAGTTGAAGATTTGATAAAAATCATTCATAAATTCATCAAAGGGAAGAAGAATTTTGATTTAATGTTTGCAAATCAAAAATGCATTTTTGACAAAGAGAGAATTGGATTCAAACCTTATTTGAAACAAAAATATCTCAAAAATATGTTTGTTAAAGCTTCAAATATCACTTGTACCTTTTGCAATAAAAGTGGACATATTGCTTTTAATTGTTTAGTTAAAAATAAGTTATTTTTTGAAAATAAAAATAAGTGGATTAGAGAATCCCAAAAACTAACTACCAAGGACCTAAATTTGTATGGGTACCAAAAGTCAAAGATTAAATTATGCTTGTAGATACCGAAGAAAATGAAGAGCAAATGGTTCTTGGATAGTGGATGTTCAAAACATATGACCGTAGATCGATCACTACTATCAAACTTCAAAAAGAAAGATGGAGGCCATGTAACATTCGGAGACAAGACAAAAGGAAAACTTATTGGCATTGGCAACATTGGTAATCACTTATCTCCTTCTATTGAAAATGTGCTATTAGTTGATAACCTCAAACATAATTTATAAGTATTAGTCAATTATGTAATAAAGGTTACAATATTAAATTCGATTTTTCCAAATGCTTAATTAAGAATGCTATATCAAAAGATGTGATTTTCGGAGGAAGCCGAAATGAAGATGTTTATATCATAAATATTGAATATGAAAATAATGAACATTATTTACTTGGGCTAAATGATGAAACATGGCTATGGCATAGAAGATTGGACCTTATTTCAAAAATTTCCAAAAATTATTTTGTGAAAGGATTGCCAAATTTGAAATTTGAAAAAAATAAAATTTGTAATGCATGTTAATTCGCAAAGCAAGTGAAAAGTTCTTTCAAACCAAAAGGTTTCTCTTCAACTGCAAAACGTTTGCAACTTCTCCGCATAGATCTTTTTGGACCTTCACGAATGGCTAGCTTAGGCGGTAAACATTACGCCTTCGTTATCGTTGATGATTTTTCAAGATTTACATGGGTCATATTTTTAAAAGTAAAATATGAAACTCTAAAAGCTTTTAAACATTTTTGTAAAAAGGTTGAAAATGAAAAGAGCTACACTATTATGACTATTAGAAGTGACCATGGAGAAGAGTTTGACAACCTTGTTTTTGATTAATTTTGTAACGAAAATGGATATGAACATAATTTTTCGACTCTTAGAACTCCTCAACAAAATGGTGTAATTGAAAGGAAGAATCGTACATTACAAGAGATGGCTAGGACCATATTAAATGAAATAAGTTCCCTAAATACTTTTGGGCCAAAGCTGTCAACACCGCATGCTACATTATAAATAAAGTTTTGGTAAGTCGTAAGAAAACCAAAACACCTTACGAGCTTTGAAAAAATAGAATTCTCAATATTAGCTATTTCAAAGTTTTTGGGTGCAAATTTCTAATACAAAAGATAATTTGGGCAAATTGACTCAAAATCCGATGTTGGGATCTTTCTAGGATATTTATCGCCTNGATTAATTTGAAAATTTTGAAAAACTTGCCTTAAGTTACTGCATTCTTAAAAAGAAAAACTCTTTATTAAAAGATGAAGTAAAGAAAATTTTAGAAAAACAAAAAGAAAAAGCTGATTACAATTTATTAGTTAAAGAAAATTCCTCTTTAAAAGAAAAAGTTGAAGATTTGATAAAAATCATTCATAAATTCATCAAAGGGAAGAAGAATTTTGATTTAATGTTTGCAAATCAAAAATGCATTTTTGACAAAGAGAGAATTGGATTCAAACCTTATTTGAAACAAAAATATCTCAAAAATATGTTTGTTAAAGCTTCAAATATCACTTGTACCTTTTGCAATAAAAGTGGACATATTGCTTTTAATTGTTTAGTTAAAAATAAGTTATTTTTTGAAAATAAAAATAAGTGGATTAGAGAATCCCAAAAACTAACTACCAAGGACCTAAATTTGTATGGGTACCAAAAGTCAAAGATTAAATTATGCTTGTAGATACCGAAGAAAATGAAGAGCAAATGGTTCTTGGATAGTGGATGTTCAAAACATATGACCGTAGATCGATCACTACTATCAAACTTCAAAAAGAAAGATGGAGGCCATGTAACATTCGGAGACAAGACAAAAGGAAAACTTATTGGCATTGGCAACATTGGTAATCACTTATCTCCTTCTATTGAAAATGTGCTATTAGTTGATAACCTCAAACATAATTTATAAGTATTAGTCAATTATGTAATAAAGGTTACAATATTAAATTCGATTTTTCCAAATGCTTAATTAAGAATGCTATATCAAAAGATGTGATTTTCGGAGGAAGCCGAAATGAAGATGTTTATATCATAAATATTGAATATGAAAATAATGAACATTATTTACTTGGGCTAAATGATGAAACATGGCTATGGCATAGAAGATTGGACCTTATTTCAAAAATTTCCAAAAATTATTTTGTGAAAGGATTGCCAAATTTGAAATTTGAAAAAAATAAAATTTGTAATGCATGTTAATTCGCAAAGCAAGTGAAAAGTTCTTTCAAACCAAAAGGTTTCTCTTCAACTGCAAAACGTTTGCAACTTCTCCGCATAGATCTTTTTGGACCTTCACGAATGGCTAGCTTAGGCGGTAAACATTACGCCTTCGTTATCGTTGATGATTTTTCAAGATTTACATGGGTCATATTTTTAAAAGTAAAATATGAAACTCTAAAAGCTTTTAAACATTTTTGTAAAAAGGTTGAAAATGAAAAGAGCTACACTATTATGACTATTAGAAGTGACCATGGAGAAGAGTTTGACAACCTTGTTTTTGATTAATTTTGTAACGAAAATGGATATGAACATAATTTTTCGACTCTTAGAACTCCTCAACAAAATGGTGTAATTGAAAGGAAGAATCGTACATTACAAGAGATGGCTAGGACCATATTAAATGAAATAAGTTCCCTAAATACTTTTGGGCCAAAGCTGTCAACACCGCATGCTACATTATAAATAAAGTTTTGGTAAGTCGTAAGAAAACCAAAACACCTTACGAGCTTTGAAAAAATAGAATTCTCAATATTAGCTATTTCAAAGTTTTTGGGTGCAAATTTCTAATACAAAAGATAATTTGGGCAAATTGACTCAAAATCCGATGTTGGGATCTTTCTAGGATATTTATCGCCTAGTAAGGCTTATAGAGTTTTCAACAAAATAACATTAATCGTTGAAGAATCTATGCGTGTCACTTTTGATGAGACTAACCTTCTTAATCGCGAGAAAGGTATTGATGATGATGTAGGTTTGGAAACTCCTTTCGAACAAATGAATATTCAAGACCAAAGCAAAGGAGTGTCAAATGAAGAACACTCAAAGAAGCCCAACGATCAAGAAAGCGGAGAAAGGCCAACCGAAGTATAAAGTGATCTCACATTGCCGAAGGAATGGAAATTCGTTTCATCTCATCCAAATGAGTTAATAATAGGTGAACAATCAAAAGGTATCACTACTAAAATTTCTTTTAGAAATCATCTAAGTAGTTGTGCATTTATCTCACAAATTAAAACTAAAAATTTCAAAGAAGCCGAGTTTGATGAATTTTGGATTCTAGCAATGCAAGAAGAACTAAACCAATTCGAAAGAAATCATGTTTGGTATTTAGTTGCTAGACCAAATAATCAAATCGTAATTTGTACTAAATGGGTTTTTACAAACAAATGAGATAAAAATGAAATTATTGCATGTAACAAGGTTAGATTAGTGGCCCAAGGATATAATCAAGAAGAAGACATTGATTATGAAGAAACATTTGCACCGATTGCTAGATTAGAATCCATTCACATGCTTCTTGCATTCGCATCTCACTAGAATTTTACTTTTTATCAAATGGATGTTAAAAGTGCATTCTTAAATAGGTTTTATTCAAGAAGTGTTTGTTCAACAACCACCCAGCTTTACAAAACACAAGTTTCCAAACCATGTTTTTAAACTTAGAAAAGCTATTTAAGGTCTAAAACAAGCTCCTAGAGCTTGGTATGAACGATTGAGCAAATTTCTTCTCTCAAATGAGTTTTCTATTGGAAAGGCAGATATTACTCATTTTATTAAAACCCATAAAGAAGATATACTTATTGTTCAAATTTATGTGGATGCCATTATTTTTGGAAAAACAAACATTCATTTTTGTGAAGAATTTTCGAAAAACATGAGCATGGAATTTGAAATGAGCATGACGGGAGAACTTAAGTTCTTTCTCGGACTTCAAATTAAACAAACATGTAATGACATATTCATAAATTAAAGCAAGTACACATTAGACATGTTGAAGAGGTTCGATATGAATGATTTAAAGCCAATAAATATTCCGATGAGCACATCCATAAAGCTTGACAAAGATGATCAAGGTATTTCCGTTGACGTCACTAAATATCGAGGTATGATAGGATCCCTTCTTTATTTAACCTCTAGTAGGCCCGATATCATGTTTAGTGTTTGCTTATGTGCTTGATTTCAATCAAATCCTAAAGAATCATATCTTAAAGCCGTAAAAAGAATATTTAGATATCTTAGTGGGATTCTAACCTTAGGAATTTGGTATCCTAAAAATACTCATGTTGACCTACTTAGCTATTCGGATGCCGATTTGGCCGGGTACCAAATTGATCGAAAAAGTACTAGCGGGGCTTGTCACTTTCTAGGTTTCAATCTAGTATTGTGGTTTAGCAAGAAACAAAATTTCGTGGCTTTATCTACGGCCGATGCCGAATATATCTTGGTCGCAAGTTGCTATGCACAAGTGTTATGGATGAAACAAACTCTTAGTGATTTTCATTTATGTTACGATCATATTCCTATTATGTGTGATAACACTAGTGCCATAAATTTGTCTAAGAATTCCGTTTTGTACTCTTTAACTAATCATATTGAAATTAGACATCATTTTCTTAGAGATCATTTTCAAAAGGGTGACATCACTTTGGAATTTGTCGATACTGAAAACCAATTGGCCAATATCTTCACCAAACCTCTTGCACTCGACCGTTTTACCTTTATTCAACGAGGTTTAGGCATAATAGATGAAAATGAAGCAAACAATTAAAATTATGTGCTCATTATATGATCTATATTCATTTTTTGAGGAAACGGACGTCCAGATCAGCGTCCGTTTGGCAGAAAAACATTCTGCCAAATCGGACGTTCGGATGGCTGAACTGGACGTCTGGTTCAGCGAACTAAGGCAATTCTTAAATCGCGTAACAGACCATTCTTTCCTCATTTTTTATCTTCCTCCTTCGCTTATCTCCCGAAACCTCTTCCCCACAACTTATTTTCACCCCTCAAAAATTCTATTATGTTAACCCAAGAATAACTAACCAAGAGGGGGGTGAATTGGTTTTTGAAACTTTTTCGACACTTAGTCTCAAAACTATTCAATACGCAAAATATAAATGCAAAGTGTAATATAACAAGTGAATATGCAAATGCGATAACTTAATTCAAGTATGGATATAGCACAATATAAATGACAATGTAAAGTAAAGTACAATAATGTAAAGATAACAAACCAATTTAATGGAGTTCGATACACAATGTGTTCTACGTCACCGTTACCAATCTCTCCGTCACGAGTAAGGCCAAATGTACTATAATGATAACTTACAACAAGGAGTACCAATCCTTAAGTGACTTACAACAAGGAGTAATTATCCTTAGGTGACTTACAATAAGGATCACCTACCCTTAAGTGACTTACAACAAGGAGCACTTATCCTTAAGTGACTTACAACAAGGAGCACTTATCCTTAGGTGACTTACAACAAGGAGCACTTATCCTTACAACCGAGTTTTCACAAGGCTCTCAAAATCGTCAAAATGTAAGTGATAATTTTACAATTGAAAAAACTCTCTTAACCAATGATATAATCAAGTTAAGTATTAGAGAGTTAAGATAACACTTCAATATATAGCAAATAGTAAAGCTCAAGTGTTTTTGTTGTAAACTTTTATGAATGATGGATGATGAAATAGTTTGTATCTTTGTATCAAAGTTTTAAACCAATGATCTCTCTTAACAAATAATACAAGTTAAGTATGAAGAGAAATTTACACTTAAATCAAAGTGTTGGCAAAGAAAACTTCTACCAAAAATGAAGAATAGATGAGATTGTGAAAGTTTCTTTGCAAAAAGAATTCTTGATGAGATAAATTAAAATTAGTTTAATTAATCAAGAAATTCTTTGTAATAAATGAAATATAATTTATAATCAAGTAAGCTCAATGATTTTCAACAAATAAACTCTTAAAAAATCTCTTGTAAGTTGTTAGTATTGAATGCAAAAGGGATTAATATTTATAAAGCAAAAATAGGCACTCTCGGGTAACAACTTACAAGAGAGATGTTTTTTTTTAACACTCTCTTAAAAAATCTCTTGTAAGTTGTTAGTATTGAATGCAAAAGAGATTGATATTTATAGAGCAAAAATAGGCACTCTAGGGTAACAACTTACAATAGAGATGTTTTTTTTTTTTACAAGAGAGATGTAAGTGATAATTTTACAATTGAAGAAACTCTCTTAACCAATGATATAATCAAGTTAAGTACTAGAGAGTTAAGATAACACTTTAATATATAGCAAATAGTAAAGTTCAAGTGTTTTTGTTGTAAACTTTGATGAATGATGGATGATGAAATAGTTTGTATCTTTGTATCAAAGTTTTCAACCAATGATCTCTCTTAACAAATAATACAAGTTAAGTATGAAGAGAAATTTACACCTAAATCAAAGTGTTGGCAAAGAAAACTTCTATCAAGAATGAAGAATATATGAAATTGTGAAAGTTTCTTTGCAAAAAGAATTCTTGATGAGATAAATTAAAATTAGTTTAATTAATCAAGAAATTCTTTGTAATAAATGAAATATAATTTATAATCAAGTAAGCTCAATGATTTTCAACAAATAAACTCTTAAAAAATCTCTTGTAAGTTGTTAGTATTGAATGCAAAAGGGATTAATATTTATAAAGCAAAAATAGGCACTCTCGGGTAACAACTTACAAGAGAGATGTTTTTTTTTAACACTCTCTTAAAAAATCTCTTGTAAGTTGTTAGTATTGAATGCAAAAGAGATTGATATTTATAGAGCAAAAATAGGCACTCTAGGGTAACAACTTACAATAGAGATGTTTTTTTTTTTTACAAGAGAGATGTAAGTGATAATTTTACAATTGAAGAAACTCTCTTAACCAATGATATAATCAAGTTAAGTACTAGAGAGTTAAGATAACACTTTAATATATAGCAAATAGTAAAGTTCAAGTGTTTTTGTTGTAAACTTTGATGAATGATGGATGATGAAATAGTTTGTATCTTTGTATCAAAGTTTTCAACCAATGATCTCTCTTAACAAATAATACAAGTTAAGTATGAAGAGAAATTTACACCTAAATCAAAGTGTTGGCAAAGAAAACTTCTATCAAGAATGAAGAATATATGAAATTGTGAAAGTTTCTTTGCAAAAAGAATTCTTGATGAGATAAATTAAAATTAGTTTAATTAATCAAGAAATTCTTTGTAATAAATGAAATATAATTTATAATCAAGTAAGCTCAATGATTTTCAACAAATAAACTCTTAAAAAATCTCTTGTAAGTTGTTAGTATTGAATGCAAAAGGGATTAATATTTATAAAGCAAAAATAGGCACTCTCGGGTAACAACTTACAAGAGAGATGTTTTTTTTTAACACTCTCTTAAAAAATCTCTTGTAAGTTGTTAGTATTGAATGCAAAAGAGATTGATATTTATAGAGCAAAAATAGGCACTCTAGGGTAACAACTTACAATAGAGATGTTTTTTTTTTTTACAAGAGAGATGTAAGTGATAATTTTACAATTGAAGAAACTCTCTTAACCAATGATATAATCAAGTTAAGTACTAGAGAGTTAAGATAACACTTTAATATATAGCAAATAGTAAAGTTCAAGTGTTTTTGTTGTAAACTTTGATGAATGATGGATGATGAAATAGTTTGTATCTTTGTATCAAAGTTTTCAACCAATGATCTCTCTTAACAAATAATACAAGTTAAGTATGAAGAGAAATTTACACCTAAATCAAAGTGTTGGCAAAGAAAACTTCTATCAAGAATGAAGAATATATGAAATTGTGAAAGTTTCTTTGCAAAAAGAATTCTTGATGAGATAAATAAAAATTAGTTTAATCAATCAAGAAATTCTTTGTAATAAATAAAATAGAATTTATAATCAAGTAAGCTCAATGATTTTCAACAAATAAACTCTTAAAAATCTCTTGTAAGTTGTTCGTATTGAATGCAAAAGAGATTGATATTTATAGAGCAAAAATAGGCACTCTCGGGTAAGTTCGGTTGAGCAAGTTCGGTCGACCGAAAAGTTGGGTTGATCAAAATATAGCCGTTGCAAATCAAACAGTTGGATTTTCGGTTGACCGAACTCAGCAACGTTCGGTTGAACGAAAGTCAACTTTCGGTCGACCAAAGTCAACTAGTTGACCGGATTTTTTTTTTTTTTTTTGAAAATGTTTTGAATGATGTTAAAAATATGATATAAGTTTAAACATCATTTTGGAAATCAGTTTTACTTTTGATCAAAATATTTTATGCAAGTGATGATGAATTATGAAAATAATTTGAGCTTTATACACTTATTAAAGATTGACGAATTAATATCTTTACATATAAATGTACAATGTTTAAACGTCTTGACTTGTCGTTCTTTTGGGTTGTATCTTGATTTGCGTATTTTGCGAATTTTCAAGTTCCAATTCGATCATTGTATGAAAATCGCTATCGTCTCGAATGCTAACTTTCACTTTGATCTTCATTTCGAGTCCGATTTATGATGTGTTCATTTTGACAATTTTTGATCGCGTTTAACATTGAACTATCATCACTAAAAATCAAATGTTAGTAAATAAAATGACTTGTTTATTATAATCAAAACATTAAGGTTATAATCAACCATAAGTCAACATATTACACTAAGTTTCTACAAAACCCATCACTTCTACATTTCAATTTCTCACAAATTTCAATATTCATATCATAATCTTCACTTTCCCTAAAATTCGAACCCTAGATCTCACACACTCATACCTTCAATCTTCACCCATGGCAAGCACAAGAGGCAAAGGGAAACGCCTCAAAAGCATAGTACGACGCTCTCCACCACCTTCATCAGACGAGGACACGGATTTTGAACCCGAGGTGCTGATCAACCCTTTTGTAAAATCACTCATTCTACTTGGTAAGAATGTTGATTTCGCTGATTTTACAATTGAAACACCTGCATTTCACATTGAGGAAATATTTGAAAACGTAGGTTGGATCCCTATTGCCACATTAGAAGAAAACGCGTACCCACGCCTTATGCAAGAGTTTTACCATAACATGGCAATTTCGCATACAAATGAAATTTCTTGTTTTATGAATGAAATTTCTCGATTTCAATCAAATCCTAAAGAATCTCATCTTAAAGCCGTAAAAAGAATATTTAGATATCTTAGTGGGATTCGAACCTTAGGACTTTGGTATCCTAAAAATACTCATCCTGACCTATTTAGCTATTCGGATGCTGATTTGGCCGGATACCAAATTAATCGAAAAAGTACTAGCAGGGCTTGTCACTTTCTAGGTTTCGCTCTAGTATTGTAGTTTAGCAAGAAACAAAATTCTGTGGCTTTATCTACGGTCGATGCCAAATATATCTCGGCCGCAAGTTGTTGTGACAAGTGTTGTGGATGAAACAAACTCTCAGTGATTTTCATTTATGTTACGATTATATTCCTATTATGTGTGATAACACTAGTGCCATAAATTTGTCTAAAAGTCCCGTTTTGCACTCTCTAACTAAGCATATTGAAATTAGACATCAATTTTCTTAGAGATCATGTTCAAAAGGGTGACATCACGTTGGAGTTTGTCGATATCGAAAACCAATTGACCGATATCTTCACCAAACCTCTTGCACTCGACCATTTTATTCAACGAGGTTTAGGCATAATCGATGATAATGAAGTGAACAATTAAAATTATGTGCTCATTATATGATCTATATTCATTTTCTAAGGAATCGGACATCCGGATGGCGGAACCGGACGTCTGGTTCAGTGAACTGAGGCGATTCTTAAATCGCGTAACATACCATTCTTTCCTCATTTTTCATCTTCCTCCTCCACTTCTCTTCCAAAACTTCTTCTCCACAACTTATTTTCACCCCTCAAAAATTCTATTACAATAAATTTCTACAAAACCCTCACTTCTACATTTCAATTTCTCACAAATTTCAATATTTATATCAAAATCTTCACTTTTCCCTAAAATTTGAACCTTAGATCTCTCACACTCACACCTTCAGTCTTCACACATGGTAAGCACAAGAAGCAAAGGAAAACGCCTCAAAAGCACCGTACGACTCTCTCCACCACCTTCATCCGTCGAGGATACAAATTTTGAACTAGAGGTACAGATCAACCCTTTTGCAAAATCACCCATTCTACTTGGTAAGAATGTTGATTTCACTGATTTTACAATTGAAGCACCTGCATTTCACATTGAGGAAATCTTTGAAAACGTAGGTTGGATCCTTATTACCACATTAGAAGAAAACGCATACCCACGCCTTACGCAAGAGTTTTACCATAACATGGCAATTTCACATACAAATGAAATTTCTTGTTTTATGAAAAATAAACGCATTGTTATAAACCGAGCACTCATTCGTGAAATCTTAGAACTTGAAGAATGTA
>CAIGRF010396517.1:111921-123937 GCA_903798235.1 Fraxinus ornus | reverse complement strand
TAGTTTTCGAAATAAGTTTTGAGATGACATAAACAATTTGTATATTTGATTGTGTACGATTGTTGAAGAATTTTTAAAATTAGCATATTATCGAAATTCAAATTTATTGTGATTTTCCCACTATTTGGTGGAGATTAAAATCAATTTTTTAGTAAGTTTTGATAAAAGTTAAATAGTTATAGATTTCATGAAATATGTTATTAAAATTAATTGTTAACTTTGATTTAGATTAAAATTTAAATTTCAATCGACACCAAATATGACTTTATAAAAAAAATCTCAAAAGTTGGGGACATGTGACCCCCCTGAGGATATATATATATATATATATGGCATAAAAGGAGATCTTATCCTTTTTTTTTTCTTTTCAACTTTTCCTTTTTGAATGGGTATTCTCAAGAATTATGGAGATGGAATATGTAGGTTGGCTCTACTTGAGAACTTATCTGTCTTGCCAATTTCTATTGAAACAACTTGTCTGCAGCTGCTTATGGACTTCATATCAACATGATCTAGATAATAATAAATATGTTTAAGCTATCCAAATTGGCCTCCATCATGTGTCAACCCCCCTTGCATTTTTTTGAAGTGTGCTATATATGGATATGAGTGTGGACCAACCCTGATTTCACCATCTTTGTTTTTGCAGCCAAATTTGATTTCTAATGCCTAATTCAAGATGTAACCGTACGTAGTTTGACAGTATTAAAGAAGATAAAAAGAGCGACAATCTTTGTGAACGAACTGGAAGGCTTTTGACTTTGTGTTGGATCATCGTCCATCAAATTATGCTTGACTTTTTCTTCATCATGTGTAACATTAGTAGCAAATTGTTGTACCTCGTCTCGCTAACATTGCTTCCACCATCATAATCAACACGTTTACAAAAAAGTAGCGCAATGCTTATAGCACAAAAGTTCAAGAAGCTGGCATCCAAAATACATGCTCAATATAGATATCTTTCTTTATTATGTGATTTACAAATCAATCGGTAATATTTCCCTCAACACCTATCAATTGTAAGGTTAAGAAACTATTAGGTGTCTATAGCAAAAATTTACTTCAAATACTCGATTTTGTTTCATTCCGAACTAGTAATTAAACCGATTTGTGTGCACATAATCCAAATGTGTATTCGATTTGGAAAATCCGAGGCAGGGTGTAAAATGACAAAATGTTGCACGACGTGACTACTTCGAACCGCTTGAGCAGCGTTTGTATGTATGTAATCGTTAATCATAAAAGGTTTTGAATCTATTAATAGAATCGCCCACACTAGGTCTAAATCTGACTTTACATGAAAGGAGCCTACTTAAAGCGATACTGTAATAAAAAAAAAATCTTTATAATGCCATTTGTGTCATTCAATCTAAATTAAGCATAGTGATTTGGAACCAAACTTGGCCCAACTCATATTGGTCTTGGGTATGGTGCTAATAATTATGGGCCTAATGCTGGGTCTACCCATGAGTTCCATGTCCAAAAAATAATAATAATAATAATAATATTGAAATAATCGAAAATCCGTAGGCACCGCTAATTTCCTAGTTTTCAAGGTTCCAACTTCACAGTCCACTGGGTGTGTGCGTGTTTTTTGGTAGAAGATAATGTTGATAATAGTCAGAGAAGTTTCTTCTTCTCTTTGTTCCATCAGTTCTCTTTCACTGCATTCCAATTATAAACAGTGTTTTAATAATAAGCCCAGCAATTACTTTCAGAAGAACAGTAAAAACTCCATTTGTCGAGCCACCCTTACTGTCCAGAGAAAGCCTGACCCTTCATGGAACCTTAAGCAAAGGTATGTTTATGAAACTTTCTGAATTTCCCATATTGTTTATTACCAATTTTGAGGTTTTCTTGCAAATTATTGTTCTTCACTGGGCCTCCTTTTTTCTTGGAATTTGAAGTTTTTGTTTTTCTTTATTTTTTTAATTTCCAGTGTTTCAAGTTTCGATTTTTTTTCTCTCTCTCTTGAAGTTTTAAATTTTGTTAATTATTGGTCTTCACTGGTTCTTTTTGTTATATCTCTCAATTTCGCTATTTCAATTTGAAGTTTTAGCTTTTCTTGTTTGATGGGTTCTCTCGGTTTCCCTTTGTTCTTTTGAGAATCAAATTTTTACTGCTCTTTTGAACTTTAGATTGAATGATATACAACTCCAGTTTTTGCTGTTAGAATACTTAAATGTAATTTAGGTAATCAATGTTGTTCTATTTTTATATTATAGACTGACTTGGAATTATAACATGCATCATTTTACAAGAAGGAAAGAATTATATTGCTGACAGAGGAGTTTATAGAGATAGTTTTGCTCCTGAGTGTGATCCGTGGGATCATTCATTTTATGGTCGAGCTGAGCTGTGATGCTCCATAAAAATGTATGTGAGCGAGATGAATTCCTGCTTTGAGCCCCCCTGTGAACTTAGATCAGAATTTTTTAATAAAGGTTCTAGGAACAATTTTTGGCAAACAAAACTCCAAGGTAGAAACCAAGATAGATATTCTCGCCCCTTATCTTTAATACCTTATGATCAAGCTAAGAAACAATACACCATTTTATACACTCCAGTTCTGTTCCAACAAATCCATTAGCAACCTTATGCCCTTTCCTATTGATTGTATCTTGCTTCTTCATCTCGAACCTTTGCTGTCCATATTCATAACTTATATGATGAGATAAGATGAAAAAGTACTTTAAAATAACAAGCTTATTATTGGTGCACACAGTTTTAAATTATTCAATTTTCTATTTTACTGTTTTGCCGAATCTCAAGTATAAACAGGATTTGGATTTTTGAATTTGATAGAAAATTGATTTAATATTTAGTAATATTAAAATTATTTCCTCTCCCGCACTTTTATTTCTTCTTTCCTTCTTCTTTTCTCTCCTTGTTTCCCATTGTGAATCATTTTGAATTTTATTGTGGAATAAAAAAACTGATTAATTTAATATCATTTTGTAAAAATTCCTTGTCAAGTGAAATGCCAGTCCATTAGCTACGTGCTTGTTTTATTGTGAGCTAAACAATTTGAAGATTACTAGTGGCATAATGTCTTGAATCACATTAGGTCTTGAGATTGGATTTTTGAAAATTCAACTTTGTATTATCGTTTTGAATTCCAGAGTAGAGGCCTCAGTTTCATGGGGAACTACCGATATTGATGGTTATTTTAATTACTTTTATAGGTTCATTAGAAGTGGAGAATGCAGACCTGTGGTCTCACTAAACTCCACACCGAGACTATTAGAGTTTTCTTTGTTCCATTAGTTAAAGTGAGTGAAATCATAACCCATTCTTCTTGAAAAACTATTGCCTTGAAGAGTGATGCCAAGAATTCAGTTGATTTTATATATCCATATAATTGAGACTGATCTTTTCAGTATTCAATTTACTGCCATACTTTTCTTTTCAATAATTATTTCTTGATTACTTCTTTATATTGTTCATTTTCTGAATATTATTTATATTGAACCTGTCAAAGAATTTCCCTTTTCTGATTGTAAATTTCCTCAGCTGTAAGAGTTCTGAATTTGATCCACTGGGAATTAATTCAGATGGATTGTTAGATATAAAACCTGCTTGGAAAGATGCCTGGGCCTCAATTTCTCAAGCACTTGAGAGTGCCTCAAATACTAGAAAGGAAAAAGCTTCATCAGCTAGAGGAGTGGCAGGTCTTTTGTGCAGCATATATATTTATTAGATTATATCTACTATAGAACATTACCTTTATCTCTAACCATTGATTATGACTATTTGATTTTTGCCAGCTGCGATTGAGGACACTAGCATTGATTTTGGCGATTTCTTCAAAGGCCCACTACCAGAAAAGTTTCTTAAGCTCTTGGGCTATCTTGCCCTGTCACGGCTTGGAATATACATACCTCTTGGTGGTGTAAATCGAGAAGCATTTGTTGGTAATCTAGATCAAAACAGTCTATTGAGCACTTTAGATTCATTTTCTGGAGGAGGCATTGGTCGGCTTGGAATTTGCTCTCTTGGTATTGTGCCCTTTATCAATGCACAGATTGTTTTTCAGCTTCTCACACAAATATACCCCAAGTTGCAAGAACTCCAGAAAAGAGAAGGCGAGGCTGGAAGAAAGAAAATTCTTCAGTACACTCGCTATGCTTCTGTTGGATTTGCCATAGTACAGGTAAATGATGTCATATCCAGACGCTATATATTGTACGTAGCATAAATAAGCGACTTTTACTTGTGTTCTCAGTTTCATATAGTATGCTTGTTGAATAAGAATTTATCCTGTTTAGGTTTAGTTATGCACAAAAGTACTTTGTGGATGCTGTTTGAGAGATTTAAAATCTGGTGAGGCTACAGTATATGGCTATATTTTGAGTGATTGACCAGGAAACCAGTAATGTACCTTAAAAGTTGGATGTTAGATATAATAATATAATATTTACTAATCTTAAAATTTTATCATCTTTCCAGGCAATTGGCCAAGTACTCTTTCTTCGCCCCTATGTCAATGACTTCAGTACTCAGTGGGCTCTCACTTCTGTTATTTTGTTGACTCTTGGTTCAGTTTTTACGACATATATTGGGGAAAGAATAACTGACTTAAAGCTTGGGAATGGTACATCTCTTTTGATCTTCACAAATATTATCTCCTACTTGCCAGCATCTTTCGGGAGGACAGTCGCACAGGCTTTTCAAGATGGTAACTATGTTGGACTTATTGCCACCATTGTTTCCTTCTTCCTCTTAGTCCTTAGCATTGTGTATGTTCAGGTAAGTGCTATTAGTACTATTCAAAAATGTGATGCAAATATGGTTTTGTGGTCAAAGCAAAGGAGGAGTTACTAATTTTCTCAACAAAGGGTTCAGGAAGCAGAGAGGAAAATTCCGCTTAATTATGCTTCAAGATTCACCAGCAGAACCGGGGGACTTGAAAAATCTGCTTACTTACCATTTAAGGTTGATAGCTAACAGACCATCTTGACTTTGGTTATATTTATATGGATATATATTGATTTTCATACCACTACCTTTCATTTTTTATTTTTTATTTTTGTTCATTTGGAAAATATGCCTGTTTAACTACCTCGTGGGAACTGCTGGAAATTATTTTTGACTCACTTTACCCAGAAATACTGTGGAGGGATTAGTGCAATACTAAATTCAAAAGTTCTGCTTATACTTGACTAATTTTCCTAGTTAAATTGATATCATTGATTCAATCTCATACTATTGCTTCTGGTGATGTTACACTTAACCTTGTAGTCTTCCACCAAATTGATCTCCTAGGCAATCCCCTTGAAACTTCTTTCTTAGCCTAAAATCTTTATTTGGTTTCATTAATTTGTCAATTGTTCTCTTATTTTAAATTTCTGGTTTTTTTATTAGTTATTTTAATATCTCCTGGTGTTCTACAATTCATATTTTATTACTGTTGTTTTCTGTCAAAGATTATAGTCTTGATTATATTAGCAGTAATTGTTGAGCAGGTGAATAGTTCGGGAGTTATGCCAATTATCTTCTCCACTTCATCCTTGGCTCTTCCAGGAACACTTGCACGCTTTACTGGTTTGGGTGTCCTAAAGAATGCTGCTGCAGCTTTGAACCCTGGGGGTATGATAAAAATAACTTCGTCTCTATTATGTATTTAGTGGTGTTTATGTTCTGGCGTAGACTAAATAAAAGTAATCCCATTGCCAACCTTTTGAAGCATTTGTAGTGGATTGATTAGGCTGGCGATGTCAGGGACATTTCCATGTCATTCGTCTTAATACTTACCTAATTCTATCATCATAGATTTCTCGAGATATTTTCTTATGAAGAGCTTTTCTCAAATTAGCTTCGGTTATTTCGGTTCGGTCCATATCCGGTGTGGGCGTTCATTTCTTATCCACAATTTCAGCAGGACCTCAAAATTATACTTAACAAACCTATTATATTTATTCTGATACTCTACCTTGTACTCACTGCTAGAACTTGATTCTTTGTTTTAATGTGCAAAATGCTCATTTCTTCTTATTTCTTATGTTCTTTTAAAATCCCTCTTTAGGGATCACTAGACGGGCTCAGAAGGGATCCTTTCGACTGCCATCCAAGTAAAGAAAGTAAAAAACTGAATTACAAGTAATTCATAGAAAAGTATTAGGTTTAAGTAATATTTAATGCCATGTTATCCTGAAGATTTTCTGTTCCGCACTTATTTTGTGAAAATCCTATTGGAATTGACATTCTGTGATATTGATACTTCGTTTTTCCTTTATGGAATCTATCTTTCAGAAATCATCAAAAAGTTATTAATCACTGGAAGTCATAAAAGATGGGGCAAAATAATGTAGTGTTAAAATAATTCTAAAAAGATTACAGATATTGATTTCTGCTGAAAGTACGTAATTTCTTTACAGTTGGGAATGATTAGAAATTATGTTTCAGGTTCTTTTTATCTGCCGACCAACATTCTATTAATAGCCTTCTTCAACTACTACTACACATTTCTGCAATTGGACCCTGATGATGTCAGTGAACAGTTAAAGAGGCAAGGTGCCTCAATCCCTCTTGTCCGGCCAGGAAAAAGTACAGCTGCATTCATCAAAATGGTGACATTCTGCTTCATTTAATACTTTATTTTTACTTCATAAGTTTTGTTTAGTGAGCATTATTTTATAATTTTTCTTTGGGTAATCAGAGGTAGAAATCAATTTGGTAGTCTTCGCTTGTCATTTTTGTCGATCCCCTTTGTGTACTTCAAGTAATAATATGCCCTTCCTCAATGTTGCTTCAATTTAGTTTCACCAAGTTGAGATTTCAGTGAGCTGCTCACCCAACCATCCCTTCAGCCTCTCAATTGACAGCATTTCTATCCATCTCCAAAAATTGGATAAATGAAGAAATTGATGGATTCTCCTCCAATAACCACGAGAGCAACTCAATAACCAAAAATTAGAAGACACGTCAGTAACCTCGGGAGAAGTGCTACTCATTGATCTATATTCTCTTAATAATCTTGTCTTCTAGATATGATGCATAGATTCAAATCCGAGTCATCAAAGTTGTGAATCTATTTCATGAGATTGAGTTGAATGCTGAAAGTTTTTCTCTTACATATGAAATTGCCAACTGCGACAAAAAAATTAGAATGGTTGCTTATAATCTATTTTATAAGGAAGGGACTGGAAGCTCGCGTAAAGAGTTCCATACCACATTGGACCACGAGAAAGAAAATGTTCCCTCAAGGAATTGCGTCGACTCATGACCGTGTTGTCGCCTGTGAGACGTTGTGAAAATTGTAAATCTCTTGAATCTATATCCTTTTCATGGCACCCCAAATGCTTACTTCCGACCCTGTTTTGACTTATTGTAAGATCTCATATACTGATTAACTGCGTTAAGTACAATTCGTGTTACTTGGAACCTGTATGTTCCTTGGTTGTATTGCTTCTACTTCAATATAAATGTAATTGAAGTAGTGCATATTTGGCACGAGGTGTTAGAATTATTATTATACATGTTATCTAATCTACTTCACCAAACATGACATTTATGTGCATATTACAGGTTTTGAGCCGCATATCAGTCCTTGGTTCTGTGTTTTTGGCTATTCTGGCTGCTGGTCCTGCTGTGATTGAACAAGCTACCCATCTGACTGCATTTCGGGGATTTGCAGGCACGTCAGTTCTCATTCTTGTAGGTTGTGCAACAGACACAGCAAGAAAAGTTCAAGCAGAGATAATTTCTCAGAAGTACAAGAATATAGAGTTCTATGACATTGATAAATATTGACAAAAAAAGTGCTATAATTTTTATTGTAATTGTAACATCTAGATGACACGATGATAGTTCATTTGCATTTTCTATTTCAGTCAGGTTCTGATTCTTTTCAGTCTTAGCTGCTGAATACTGCAACTTCGTTACTGTGATACATTGAATTTAATCATACAGAGCTCAAATTTATTCTGATTCTATTCAATGTTTACTCTCTCACCCTTGTCTTCATGTAAGCTCACCCCTAATGAGAGGTTTAAATGTGGGTCCCATCTTACTGGTTTAGTAGTTAAACAAAAAATGGATTACTACAAGCTCGTATTCTCGATTTAGTAGTTACGGTGACAGTGTTACATATAGTTGATTGTAAACTATACTCTTCCAGGCTGCTGCAGATCCTACGAAATAGATATAAAATAACATGAACAGAAAGGCAACCTAGCATCTATCCTCCATTAAATGATGTAAATTGTTCGACCCGCTGCTAGAGCATAATACAGGGTACCATATATTACATTCCAGAATTAGAATGTACTTCGTGTGAGTTTTTACAATGTCAACCGTTGATTTGAATGTTTCTATTCTGCAGGGAACATACGCCTTTGGATGTGAAACGAGTTCCTGGTGTACAGTAGAGCTGATGTAACTAATCATCTGTCTCGGCTGAAAAGTCAGGCTCTTCGGGTTTCTGTAGTTTTGGGGTCCCTAAATCTCTAATCTTCTGAGCACCTCTCCTTGTATTTGCAGCAAATTTTGAAGCCAAAATTGTGACCCCAAGTTTTGATATCCGACCAGATTTCGAACCCTCAGAGCTCTCATTCTGTTCTACCTCTTTGGAGTCCAAAGCTGACATCTCGTCCAATGCAAACGATTCCATGGTCTCAAGTTCTTTCGCTATCTTCCTTCTCTTGTACCGTCGCCAAGCAGCCTGTATGAAGCATGCTGCCCACGTTCTCCAGTGGTGCGAGTAAAAACGGAATGTATGCTGCAACTTCTTGCTGTGGAGTCGTCTAAATTGATTAGCTACAAACTTGAGATCTTCGGCTCGCAATGCAAAACCTTCGACTTCAACACATGCTCTCACTGTCCTAGTCGAAGAAGGCAAGTTGACAGTTGATTTTGGTAGCAAAGCCCATGCAAGTAGCTCCTCCCCACAAAAGTCTCCTGGTCTCAGGGTAATGGAATTGAAGAAACCCGTCCGACCTCCATTTGTGGTAGAACTCTCGAGTCGACCTCGGATGATGAAGAGCATTTCTGTCACGGGATCACCCTCACGTACAATATATGTGCCCTCGGTGCTCAAGGATGAGACTAGGTGCTCGCATATCGCATCAAGCAATTGATCATCCATTTGCGAGAAAAATGGAACCTGGAGAATTGGACCAAAAAAACCAAAGGTTATCACGCGAGGAATCATAAAAGTACCTCGTGAGTCTTGAATGGAACTACTACTGTGGCATATTATTTTGCTAGAAATTCCATGATTCAAGAAAACATTCAAAATTCTTTTCAATGAAAAAAGATAGTTGGGAAATCATACACGTCGAACAAGGTCCATACACAGATGACACTGTATATCACGACGGAGATCGGTGGGTAAGCCACGTAAAATAGTTTCTTCATTTACTCCTCGAGTTGCAAGCCACTTGTATTGAACAAACCGCCGAACACGTTCCCTCAAATCTTCTGGAAGTTGACGATGCTGCATCCACTCCTCAGTGTCTCTTCGCTTAAGTCTCCATTCCTCCAGCCTTATTGTTAAAGACTGCAGGTATGTCTATATGCAGAAAAAGATGGAAAAGAATCACACTTGTTTAGAATGATAAACATACAATATTGTAAAGAAAAAGCAATATACAAGTCCCCGGGTCACGTGGAAAAGGGAAAAGAACTCCTAAAATGTTTGATATTCTTGATCAAAGTCATAGGAGGATTAAAGTTCAGATGATTTGCAAGCCAAATGTGAACATTATGGGAAAAGTAACCCATGTCATAAATGCATATTTCAACCCGTGAATATTGATATATAGAGTATTATATTATTGATAAGTATGCAAGTTCAGTTGAAAAAACACGAGGATTATAGAGTTTTTTACTATAATGTCCATATTTGTAAAAGCTTATAATTGTTAATAAGCAGTGGGTCCCAAGGAATGTGTGGTTAAAAAGTGAGTAAAAGTTGTGAAACCTACGGAATGTATGGATAAAAGTTTGACCAGTTTATAAGCAATTAAAGTTTTGACAAACATGACCAATGGTAATAGGTTACCGACCATGGTGTTTAAAATTTGGGTGAATTTTTTTTTTTTTTTTTCTGGAGCTGGAATGGTGGTTTTGCAGTTCAAAAGCATGGAGTCTATAGAAATAAATCAGAAAACAGGGGGAAAGATATTACTATAAAGGATGTCACATATAGCAAAAATATACACTTAAAAACAATTGATTACCAATGAAGATTAGTTAAAACAAAGTAGTCATGTAATAAAAATTAAAACAATTCAGATGAGGAAAAGGGATGATTAGATTTAGCCCTGATTGAGCCCCATTCTATCAAAATTCATTTTTTTTCGAACTCATTTTCAACCACATTCTCCCAATAAAATAATTTTACACATAAACCCAAAACTTTTTCCTACTTTTTAAACACATTCTCCAAAAACATTTTTTCCCTAAAAATGGGGCTCAAACACGCCCTTAATGATCATGTAGTTATGTCACTTTGTAAAATATTTCATGGCATCCAGACACAAACCAATAGAACAGACATTTGATCCAAGCAGATAGACTTCTAGATGTCAAGAAAAACTTCCACATGTGAAAAAGTTTCTACATAAACAAAGTTCTTTTTCAGGTTTCAAGAGCTCAGTACTCTTTTAATTGAAATTTTTAGAATAACTGAATAAGTGAAAATGGATTCTTGAAGTGAGGTAGTTGTATTTCAATCATACAGTTCGGAAAAGATAACAAGCCAAAAGTCAAAACGGTGGGAAATTTTGACAATATTAAGAAAGAAGTTACTGACAAAATTGATAAAGATGTTATTTTGACTTAAGCTCATACTTTTGAGCTCAAAAACCTCTAGATTAAATGACATTAGCCTAAAATATGGGCTTGATATTAGCACTACACGAAACTATAGGTAATCTTGATTAATTAGGTATCCTTCTTAAGCTTCTCATCAGGTCAAAGTTCAAAACACTAAACCTTGTTTGCAAATTACATTAAATAAATATTACAAGATGACTATCAATTTAAATCCCAAAAACTTCATAGTTAAACCTTACTTTTACAAAGCTCCATGATTTGCACTTGAAAGATTCAAAAATAGGCAACTAGATCAATGAGGCCCCAAAGAGCAGCAAGAATCTTGGGAAGTAAAGGGCAGAGAAAAAAATTAATTGGGACACCAAACTCAAACAAGGTTAATCAAACTAAACTTAGTTAAGCTTGAAAAATTCAAAAAGGCAAGCAGCAAACTCTTTTTTCATATACTAGAATAACTAAGATTTTATGCATATAAGATCCAGAAACATCACCAGTAAATCAGAGATTGGAGTAAAGGTTTAGAGGAATGCAAATATATGACCCTTCCAAACAAATTAGTTGCAGTGTCAATTTTGTTATATGAGAAATTATCAAGACCGTTTGGTATGCAACAACCAATACATAACCTTTTGGAGGTTTAAACTTTAAGAAGAAATGGAAAAACTTTTTCACTTACCTGCATATTTCCAATAAGATGTGCGAACAAAACAAGACCCAAGATAGCAATGAGTATGGCAAAAGACGTTTCCCCAATAAATGTGCTTGTTGACAGATTTTGTCCATATGAACTGAGCAAAAGAAAGAAATGTATTGAGATAAGTTACTTCAGTTTCAATTAACTTGTAGATATGTGGATAAAAAGTGGTTAAATAAGTGGGCACTGCTTGCGGGTCCCACCAAATATATGGATAAAAAGTGGTTTGACTTTTAGCGAGTGTTTAAAACCTGACACGGTGTTATCTTTTGAAGCTAAAGCATTTGTAACTGTTGGAAATGTGTTATTTGGTGAATGAGAAATTAAGCCAAATTTGATGAAAAGATGTGTCTTTTCATATGGATCATGATTCTTGGAGATCATGACTTTTGGTATTATTTTTCTATAATTGTCTCTTTATGTAGAGATGTAATTGTGTCTCTTTATGGAGAGAGATAAATTCCAAGAGATGTGTCTCTTGGTATGGTTATTCCAACTATTATATAAGAACTCATATGTTTGGATTTTATTCAATTCATTCAA
>CAIGRF010396517.1:83233-97603 GCA_903798235.1 Fraxinus ornus | reverse complement strand
TCCCACTGCAGTGAGGAACCCAGCCGTCACAGCTCTACCTGGAGGTGGACCTCATATCTCAAGTTGACGAGCTCAAGGCAATGCCCTAGCTTGTTTACATCAACTTTGGTATCTGAGGGGTTCTCATCAGTGGGTATTTTTTTTTTTTCCACCATCACACCTTCAGTCGTTTATTGGGAGAAATATTTCTTAATATCCACACGATTTGTATGTTCATGGAACTCTGAGTTGGTTCCCACATAAGTGGAGGACACATTGATTGTCAATGAACATCACAGTCTTATTCGTGATCAACTCTTTTAGTAGATCCTGCAACCATATTGCCTCTTTATCTTTGATTTCTTACGATACTGCTATAAACACTACCTTGAACTACTCAACATCCAACCGGTAAAATTAGGCAGAAGGCTAAGAAGACGAAACCCAATTGCACTATGTTCTAGAGTATATGAAGCAAGGTAGAGATTGTTAAAAAAGTTTTGTGTATACAACAGTTCTTTTAATGAGAGTTTTCAGGTTCTTAAAGACCCGATGGAATTTAATTAACTGGTATTGTAAGAGCACTTGGTTCACCTGGGCTTGGAGAATAGAAACAAGTGGACTACTGTTTGGCAGCAATAAAAACATCATCATATCCAAATTGAGGGCTAAATTGTTTAATCCATGGGTAGTTTAGAAATCCAGGATGAGTTTTCTATGCCTTTTTAACTCTTGACAGAGATTGAGTGTTGATCTGTAAACTCTAAACTCTTTTTTCATATAGTGCAAGACGGCTTCATCTGGAGCCACTTGGACGTCAGTGCTTTTGCACAGAACCACTCCAAATCTTGGTACTCATTTCTTATTTCTGCATTTAACTCATTGTTGCAAGATCAAGGGATTTGATTTAGGGTTCATAAGTTTGGGCAAAATTATCATATCAGTAACCCTCCCACAATATTCCAAATAGGAATTAGGAAATATATCAAAGAAACACTACGAAAAATCCTGCAGTGATACTTTGTTTCTTTCCCTTTAGTCAATTTGATTATCTTACAAAATTCATCATCCATATCATCTTTATCACATCAAATGGCTCAAAAGCAATAGATTCAAACTACAGTATTATACCAAACTCCAAAATATATACATATACACAATAACTCGAAAAAACTGAAAAAGGAGCAAACAACAAACTCACATACTTACAAAAAAAACTCCAGCACAAATTCCAAAAGCCCTTGGCTTTTCAATTGAGCAGAAGCTAATTCAAATTACCCTCCTACTTCCCAAAGCATCTTCCACCGATCAGCAGCACTGATTCTCGACCCCCTCGTCGCAAGATCCATATCAACCCTGGCTCGACAAGTGGGGCAATTAGGCTTTCTCCCAATCCACTGATCCACACAATTCGCATGAAATAAGTGCTCACAAGAAGGAAGAATTTTACAGTCATCTCCTTCTATGAAAGATTCCAAGCAGATGGCACAATCCGTGGTTTTTGAAAATGTTGAGGCACTATACTCAATTTGGGGCAAAAGATCTTGCAGTTCAAGCAAGTTGGAGGTTGTCGTGGTGGCGGCAGAGGAAGTGGTGGCGATGGTATCGGAGAAAAGGAACTCGTTGATGCGGATGCAGCGGCGGCGGGAGGCGTTGGTCATCATGAGAAAGTGAAGAAGAACAATTGTTGCGAAGCCAATGAAGAAAAGGAAGACGGCCACTACAAGTGCCATTATGATGCATTTGAAGAGGAGGAAAAGGAGTTTCCTTTGGTTCTCGGTTAAAAACGTGCGTCGGTAAAAGTGATTTTCTTGAATAAGAGATGGCATATTGATGATTTTCAGATCAAAGCAGGCACTTTTACTGGATGAAAAAAATCTGGGCTTTACACAAGAAAGACAAGAACAGGTGGTAGACGACGCCGGTGGCGGCGGTAGGATGTGGGCCGTTGGTTTGTCTATGTATAGGTATTGGAAGATAGGTGAGATGAAACCAGTTTTCCACCCTAAACCGCACAAAGTTTTCGCCTAACTTAACGATGATTGATGTTGAGTGAAAGAGCGTGTTCGATGGGACTATTGACTGACCGGAGGCGGTGATTATTTGGTTTTATTTGCAACTAACTTTTTCTAACAGTGAGTTTATCAAATTTTACAATACATTTTTTTAATAAATCGACACGTTAGACGTCGGACTTGAAATCAATTTTTAAGTAAATTTTGATAAAAGTTTGATGAAATATGTTGTTGAAAAATTGTGAGACCTATGAAATATGTGATTAAAAATAACTATTGACTTTAACTTAAAATCAAACTATAAAGATCTCTAAAAAAAAAAAAATCACTTTGGGCACTCCGTTGAGAATTTTCGAAATTCAATACACGATAGAGATCAAATATCCTCATTTAGCATCTCATTTATTTATTTATTTTATTTATTTTTTAAATATATTTGAATTTTAAAACATAATATATTAAAAAATATATGTAGTCATGACCAGACCATGTTTCCTATCCCGACTCAATTCTCTAGGTATCTTTTCCGATTTTGCAAAAGCTTTTCGGCTTCCTGCTTGAGTGTCATCAATCAAGTTTCCCTAGAGGTGGCCAACACGAGTCGAGCTCGTGGCTCGTTGCCCACGGTCGAGCTTCGGCTCGGCTTGTGGGCATTTGGGGGCGAGCTCGGCTCGCCGCTCGAGCTCGCCAAAGGCGAGCCGAGCGGCTCGGCTCGGCTCGCGACTCGTCCGGTTTTTGAAATTTTTTTTTTTATATATATAATTATATCCACTATTTTCAGCCTTAAAATTTTTTTTTTTTTTTTAAAATAAAATAGGCGAGCCACGAGCCGCTCTAAACGAGCCGCTCGGCTCGTGCTCGCAGAGCGGCTCGTCACTTTGACGAGCCGAGCTCGTCTACCGAGCCCCATACTCGGCTCGTGCTCGAGCTCTTTTTTGACGAGCTCGAGTGGCTCGTGGGCGTCTACAGTACGAGTCGACGAGCCGAGCGACTCGATTGCCACCACTAAGTTTCCCCAACATATATTGTACCCAAAAATTTTAGTCTATGAAAACATTCGCCATTTTTGGCCATAAGCGACGATGAAACTAATTTTCAGGTATCAAAGGTATTACATTTTCCGTGGTAAGTGGAGATATGATACAAGAAATAATAGTTTCCATATTAGGATTTAAAGTATATCTTGAAAAATGATTGTCTAGCCTCGTTTACAATGAATTTGTGTTGGTATTTCAAGGGTGTTAGTTTTTGGTTTTCAAATTTGTAGGATAAAGCCCGAACTTAGATTAAATTTGTAGGAGATAAGACGGTGTTTTTGTGGTAAAATTAGAAGAGTTGGTGCGGAGAGTCAAGCCCAAAGACCGAACGACAAACAAGAATGGAGAATTGATCAAGTATATCTTGCTTGGGCAAGATTTTCATTGTTAGAGCAAGAAAAAAGTTGAGAAAGCAGATTTTGGAACAAGTATTTCCTGTTTAAGCCAAAAAAAAAAAGGTTAATTACAAGTGTTTCTTGCTTAAGCAAAGATTTAACGATTGTACTACACGTACATAATAGTTTATATACACGTAATATGGTGATATTTGATTGAGTATTTTCAACCAATTAAAAAAAAAAAGGAAATTTTCCACTTTTTTTGATACCTTATCTGTATGTAAATTCTTTATGTAACTCCATTATACAAGTAACATCATTCAAGATCTAAAACCTTGAAAGCAATTTTGACGCTTAGGATGAATTCAAAGGGGAAAATGGCAATGTTGACACGAAACTTCGAACCTTTACCTAGAGATGTTAAACATCTTATGCATTAGAAATATATATTAAGGGTGTGTTTCAGTCACATTATTTTGAAAGAATGTATCGTAGAATAGGGAGAATGTATAGTTGAAAAAGAAAGAAAAGTTATTGATGTGATGAAAAATGTTATTTTATTGAAAATTGTGTGGTTGAAAATGAGTAGAAGAATGATAATGAAATTTTTAATGTGGCTCAAACAGGGGACTAAACATCTTATGCATTCAAATGAGATATATATAAACACATAAACGATTTATCTAGGGTTTGAAATTTGAAGAAGATGAAGAATTTGAGATGCAGCCTGTTATTGATATATATTGAAGTATGTAAGATTTTAGGGCTCCAATTACACCAAATCGAGCTCAGAAAAATCACCAATCGAACCCCACAATGAACAACCCAATCTCCAAACCGAACCATCACCCAACTATCGGTTGCTCCAAGATCAATCAGCCCACAAAGGACTCAGTGTGAAGAGTATGGTAGTCTCAAGAAAATGCCACAAAGGCTAGAGAAGGCAAGCACAATGCAACTCTCTTCTCTCTCAATTTCACATACGGCTCCAACTTTCTTCCACACACTAACACAAGACAAATAAGCCACTAAATATGCCACATAGATGGGCTTTTAGGTCAACTACAAAGGAGCCCATTAGATAACAAAGTGGGCTTTCAACCTTAAAACCATCCAAAGTAATGGGTCGGGCCATGAGTAACACTAATAAATTAGGCTACTTCAAATGATTCGTTCATTGTGGTGTCGACATTTAACTTCAATCATCGGCCGAGACCTATGAAGTCTAATCCAAACTATAAAATCGATTTAATATCGTCGCCCGAATTTATTGGGTATAAAAAAACCCAACAAAGTATTTCCATATTGTAGTGATATCATGATATTTTTTCCATAGTAATTTGATTGTAATCAGTATAAAATATTTCATATATAGTTGTATGTAACCCTATTTATAGGATTGTGCCCTTTGTAATTCTTAGGCATAAACATTATACAATTTCCCTTCATTAACACAATTATTATATTCTTGTCGATACATTCGCTATTAAATCCTATTTTTTCCAGCAGGAAATGTAACCAAATTCTCTGTTGCTGGCCTGTTAGACGACGAATAATTTTGTCAAGGCTATATTCTTATTCCTTAGGAAATAGATTTTTAACTATTAAACCTATTTTTTGGTATCTGCAGAGACTGGCTTCAAACCATGTTTGAGTGCAGCATTCCACGCTAAATCAATTCTCTCGACGTCGATAGCTCCAACTTCATGGTGATTCCAGCCTTCTAATGAGTGAACAACTCCACCAGCATGGCATGCATGAACTACTCCTCTGTCCATTGTATACTGTATCAGAAAAATGATAGAAAAATTAGTAAAGCTCAAGTACATTCATTACATTTATATGCTGTCATCTCTTTGCTTGTTTAATTCTTGATTATGCATTTTAGTTGAAAGAATGATTTCAAATGAATTCGAGAAATCATATGCCTGATGATAAGTTTGTTCAAGGGAATGTCTTGTACACAATATTGGACATGACGGATAATATAATAGAAATTTTAGATTTTTTTTTTTTTTTGTAGTCGAGCTTATATTATATGTTAAGGAATAAATTCCATGTCGGATAATTATTGAAATATAAACTAAAATATAAGGATTTGGACTATTTCTTTTAATAAAGTTGACTAAAACGAGTCATCTTGCAAGACAAGTTAAGGGATAAATCCCACATCGGATAATTACCTAAATATAGACCAATATAAGAGAGTTTGACTACAGTTCTTAATAAACTTGGCATTTTAAGATAGAATGTCAAGTCTTAATACTATAAATACCCAAACAAGCAATAAAAGTATACCAAGTCCTTTGATTGTTAAAAGTATAATTATATCGCAATGGTTTGGTGACGAGAAATATAACTAGTGCTCAAGAAGAGTAGTTATTTAAGTATTGTACTTCCCAGCTCCGGACAATGCAACTTATTTTTATTAATAAAACAATCATACCACAGTGTGTATCAGTACAAAATCTTTCTTTATAAGGTATTTCTCTTTATAATTATCATATTGAAAAGTTACACAAATTCTCTGGTTCTTTTTATCGTTTTTGTCTCGTTTATATATTGAGCATATGTTTGATTTAGATGAAAATTAGATTTTTAGTAAATTTTGATAAAATTTGATGGAATATGCGATTGAAAAGTTTTGGATCTCATGAATTGTGTGATTAAAATTGATGGTCAATTTTGACTTAAATTTTAAGAACATTAACATGGAAAAATATTGGAGACAAATCAAGATTTCTTACTTCACAAGATCCTAACCCTTGCACATCCTCAGGCAGCTTCATGGCTGCAAGATCTCCATATGTGCAGTCTCTTCTAAACTTCCAAATAGGTGGAACTACAAACTGATGGAAGTGTGTACCAGCTGGGGCAAAATATTGTTCCCTTGGTTTGATCCACTTGCCAACTATCCATGTCTGTAATATTGAAATCACGATTTGAATCAAAACATAGATAGAATGTTGTGCGCAGAAAACTATCGAAAGAGGGATAATTTAAGAATCTTAAGAGTTTGAAAAGGTTTTCATGATTTTGTCGCGTCAATGGAAACACTATATATAAAGAAACATGCCGATAACGATCAAAAAATTGAGACAGAAAAATTGGAGGACAGAACATTAACAGACCTTACAATCTTGGGCAGCTTTGTATCTAATCACTTGGACTAAGTACTTCTGACAATCAACTGGAGCTTCTTTCTGAATCTTTCGAAATCTTTCTTTTGATAGAGTTAGCATCTGCAAAATTACATGTCATGTTAGAGTCTGTAAACCCGAGTTAGAAATGCATGGAAGCTAACTGAAAGTACATAGAATGTACAAAAAGTTCTTCAATCACTTTACAAACTAGTCATACGTACCTTTCTACCTGTTATACATAAAAGATGTTTAAAAAATAAATTAAATTCTATGCTTACCAGAACTCGGACTCCTTTACTGCAAAGATAAAGAGCAATTGCTCTTCCAAGTTTAGAGGTTGCTCCTGTCAAAAATACTTCAGTCACATCCTCGGGGATTTCGTTAAGAATCGCTGCTGCTGTCAAGGTATTGCCATGTNATGTACAAAAAGTTCTTCAATCACTTTACAAACTAGTCATACGTACCTTTCTACCTGTTATACATAAAAGATGTTTAAAAAATAAATTAAATTCTATGCTTACCAGAACTCGGACTCCTTTACTGCAAAGATAAAGAGCAATTGCTCTTCCAAGTTTAGAGGATGCTCCTGTCAAAAATACTTCAGTCACATCCTCGGGGATTTCGTTAAGAATCGCAGCTGCTGGCAAGGTATTGCCATGTACAACTCGAACCTTGAGGTTCGGATGCTTATTTACAAATAGCATCCCACCTCCATTGAGTGCCTCATTCTGCGGTAGATGAAAAAAGAGCTTTAGCTAAGCGTAAACATTTAGCCGATGAACTAATTAAGTAGCATTGCACCAGTAACATATGGCTTCATGAGTAGCATTTTGTTGCATTTGTGGGAGGCTATATTATACAAATATTGAGAGAAAGAGAGAGAGAGAGAACCTTATTTAGAGCAGCAAGGCTAATAACTTTAACTCCCAATCTATCAGCCCTAAGAATAGACTCTTCTATGAGCTTATTGATGCCTTGTGCAGCAAATGGTAAGAAATACTGCAAAATAAAACGTTAACAATTAGTTTAGCATTAAATTTGAAGCCAGACAAATAAGGCAGCAGTACCTATTAAATTTTCATTGATTTACTCGAACAAATAATGAAAATAACATACTACAAACCTGAAATCCGAAACGGGGTACAGCCCACGTCTGGTGCAGCCGATCCCTAAGGTTGTAGAATGAGATCAAGAAAGTCTTAGATTTAGCCCACATCACTAACATCACCATAAAGGATATGGGCAAGAATGGTAGCAAGTAAATTCTTGTAGTGTAGGGAAGAGATGCCATTGTTCGTGATGTGAAAGGCATATGCATGGTGGCCGACATATCTATAAAATGAGCTAGAAATACAAAATCTGGGACTCTTCCATTTTTACCTGTATTTTTCAAGAATGAAATCAGTGTATAGACATATACCAAAAAATTTAAAATAAAAAAGGGCTCCATATTGAACATTAATTGCATGTTTGATGGATATGGGTCGACTAGACAAAACTAAACAACTTCACCCGAGGATCCATCTAGTATTTTCGAGATGGACCCTGGTTCCCCTTGACATTTAAGCTAGGTTGCAAAATTGCTTGTTAGATAACTAAAGTGAATTTTTTTTTTTACGACAATCGTCATGTTATCCAAAGTTCATCGAACACTGATTTTCTTTCTTTGATGATTAACACTTTTTACCCATGAATAGTGCTCAATCATCAAGAGATATTTGATTGTCTTACCCAAGTCTTGACTAATTTTCTTATGCATCTCCCATGATTTGATGTTCAAAGTGTTTCCTAATGCATCAAAGAGAGGCATGAAAAGGCAATAATTGGTGCCCATCTCTTTGTGATGCAGGCAGTGGTATCTGCATTTATCAACATATACATAGTAAGGAAACAGAATGAGAACTGAGCTCAAGAAAGGAACTCGATCCATAATTTACCAAACAAAGTACTAAAGAAAAATTCAGTTTGTTTCTGAAATTCAAACAAAATTTTCCTTTAGAAATTAAAGAAAGAAAAGAATCAACTCAATTAATGTAAAGGAAGTATATTATCAAAAAATGATGTGTACATTTATATATTTGTATGTATTAATGTATATACATACCAAAAACATAAGATAAATAAGTAAATTTATCTTATCTATAACCTTTTATGCTTTCAGATAATGTAGTTCAACATGAATTCAAATTAAGCACTCACAACATTTATGTTAACTATTAAGAATCAGACCTTTAATGACACATGTATAGACATATTGAATCATAGTTTAAATAAATAAATTTGTTCAGCTTATATTATTTAAATTGTGTTATGTGCATATGTATTTCTTCATATAATTTGTATGTAGGTTAGATCACTTACGATGGGGTAGAGAGGATATATCTAAGAAATGGGATCCTTTCAAATAACTGATGTGGAATAATTTCGACGTTGGAGTGCTTTAAACATCTTAGAAAATCAAATATCAAGACATAGCCATAGATCAAGCTTATTGATCCACATCCAATCATACAACAACCAATTATTGGAATACCAATCACTGCGCTCAAGAAAAGATTTTCCAAAAATGTGCCATGTCCAGCTGCAAAAGAATCAAAGAAATGGATAAATTGAAAATTGCACTATACTGAATTGAAAAGTCGTGGAATATTTGGTAAGATGGCTCAAGAATACCAGACACTATTAAGCATGTTTGGCAAGCTTTAAAAAAGTTCAGTTACTTATAAATAACTTTTTTATGAAACGTGTTTGAATAACGAACATATCTTTCAATATTTCACATATTTTTCGAGAAGCTAAAATGTTGTGATGGACTATCTAGCTAACATGGGCATTAATGAAACGGATGGAAAACTATCGAAGACACCTGACATGGATGTAAAGCTACAGGAGTAACTTATGATGGATAACTAGTAGATTCAATAGATGAGTGCTTAATTTTGCCTTATTTCAAAGTGTGTACGTAGTGACTCGAAGTTTATTTTTTGTTGTTTCTTACTTGTGCTCCTATAGCTCTAGAGGTAGTGGTGGTATGTCCCGCTCTTTCATAATTAATCTTTCATTCAATAAATGAGGCAATAGATAATTTTTACTTATAATTTATTTATTTCTTTTTAAAAAAAAAAACAAATTTCTTAAATCAATTATTATTACCTTACAGAATATTAATTTACTTGTTTCAATTTAGAACAATAAAACATAATTCAAAACTAACTTATTTACTCATAAGTAAACTCACTAAGCTTACCCAAAAATGCTCTAAGGAAGAATGCTAAGGAAGAAAAATGAAATACAATTTTCCATAATACTGCCTTGTCCAAGGTGCCAAACATGTTTGTGATTAAAGTAGCAGTAATATTCTTGATTAAGAACTAAATTTGATGTACGAATTACTTATTAATTGGCTTACCAGTAATGGGCTGTGGTACAGCTGATGAATGGTGCAGTGAATGGTAATGGTTGAAAAGATAGTCTCCATGAAACCATTTATGGATGCAATAATAAAGGGGCTCAGAAACTGCTGTATGAAGTAATATTATGGCTATAACGCCCTTAGGGTTCCATATAGGAAGAGTGTCAAGGACTGGCAACATTTGCAGGACCAAGGAAGCCACAATAGCTTGAAGTAATATGAAATTATCCCTGAATTATAAAAAGAAAATGTGGTTAATGTAGAGGAAGAAAATTTTGAAAAAGAAAATCCGGTGAACTTTTTTCGAGGACTAGATTCATACATAAAGAAACGTATCTTGTTAGATGGTTTAACATGGTATTAAGATGTTGCGTCCTAGTTTCACGTCTATTCTTGTGAAACACTCACATGTGAGAGGATGTGTCAAAACTCAAATCAAATTCAATAAATATGTCTCAGGCTATTTGATCTTTTTAGATGAGGTAGTTAGATGCTTATAAACCCCTAATTAGTGTTTTTTTCCCTCTAATAATGACTAATCTCTCAAGCCATTGTCAAAGAATAGGATTCCCAGTTTAATATTCAGTCACCCTTAATATGAAACATCAGTCAAAATCTTAAAATTTATCTATCCATGATAAAGATCTATCAACACCTCTTCCTTTGATATGAAATTGTCCAGTTATTCTCATGGAAACTTCAAATAAGTCATATAACAATACTTGTTTTGAAAATATAGAGGAATGGGATGTGTGCTCTAAGATCTGCTATAAAAGGTCCAAGCCAAGAATTGAGAAAGGAAGATTTGAGAAGAGATTACCAGTTCCATTCTCTATCAATCTGCTTAAAATCGACTCCTTGTTTGATAATCCGGCGATTTCGTGTGAAAAAAAGCATATGACTGTAAGAATTCCAGGGGAGATACATTACACCCCTCAGAAAACATATAACCAGAATATGAAGACACCAACTGTTCTTGATGGCTTCTTGATATCTTGAATCCCAAGCTTTTGCTACAAATGGTCCATATAGCACATACTATTATGACAGAAGAAAGCATATCAGAAGAACAACCCATAGCACAAACCTTCATGCATGTTTGTTTGCTAAAGGAATGAATAGCACTAGACTGTACTTAGAAAAAAAAAATGTAAGTTGTATATCCTGTTTATTATGTTGTGCTGTACTTTTTGCCTAACATTCATGTGAATAAATGAAAGAAAAAATGGAACTTATATTTGGGATAAATAAAAGTAATTGCAACTAGTACCTTGTAAACGCCCAACATTTCCCATGGCCAATCAGACAAGAGTGCAGCCATGTTTAGAGAATACAGAAACTTTCTGTTTTCTCTTTTAACTTGATATTTGCACAAGGCTGATATGTAACTGGAATAGACCAAGTTGCCTTATAAAAACAGTATAATCTTGAACAACAGCTCCCAAATTATAGGAGAGAAAGACAAAAAATAGTTGATAGTTTAAGGGTAAACTTGTTTGCTTTTTATAAAGGTTATGATTTTCTTTCTAGCTTTCTTCTTTCCTTCCTTTCTTGACTATTTTGTTGGCAAGAAAGTGATGCCATTAATCTCATTTAAGATGCCTACTTATAGCTGGAAGATAACATGAACTGAGGATCAATTATCTATTTAGTCGGCTTAATATTGTTTGACTAAATCTAAGCTCCGGTTTAATAACCATTATTTTCACTCTTTTTTTCATATCTTCATTTTTAACCACACATTCATACGATAAAATATTTTACGCCTAAAATCAAATAAATTCACTACATTTTAACCACACATTTTCCTAAAAATCATTATTTAAAACATCGTTTTTAAGAATAATGCCCATTAAATAGGGGCTAAATATATAAATGTTCTATCTCCCTAATAAAGCTTTAGATGGTATTAGGTATTAGAGTAGATAGAGCTCTTAAATTCAAGTCTGGTTGCGAAAATTATGTGCATCTCAAACCATTAAGGAAAAATGATTTGGCCTTAGTTAACGGGACATGTTGAAGATTAAATATAAATATATAAATATGTCCTATATATTTCCAATATCTTAATATTTTAGATGAAATAATTATATATGTATATATAACTGTGTTCAAACTTCCTCCAAGTACATGTTTTGAGTTAGATGGCTGTCCAGCCGGCTATTCTTAAGGTGATCTTGTCACATCAGCAGTGAGAAGTTTTTATTCCATCCACCGATGGCAAAAGACTTGTTACGAAAAAATAAATACAGCAATATAGAAAAAAACAAAGGAAAAGAAAATGATGAATATAAATTCGATAAAGGCTTGAACACGAAGATTATATCGTTGTCCTCAAATGATAATTGCCTCCTCTACAATGCTTTTAAGGATTTAATGGCAAATAGTTTGTAGACTTAAACAAACCTTAAGAAGATCACCAGAAATAAAGTAAATCTTCAAATGAACAAGTGAAAAAAGAATAATAATTATGTAAATGGACAAAAATTTCTCTCAAAAAAATGGATGAATAATCAATATAAAATTTGATGTGCCCAACAAATATTTATAGGTTTCAACCATCCCATACAAAGTGGTTCCAAGCTCAAATCAAGATGTGCAAATTGCAATGTTTCATCAATAAACCATCAGAACATTCGAAAAACATTAGTATATCAGAACAATTGAAATATGTGGACAGTGGGGTAATATGGAGCTGCATTTGGTAAGACGGGGGCTGAATAAATTGTGATGTCTACTTGTCTATAGACAATTTGAAGGAAGAAAAAAATGGATGTAATGGTTGCCGGCTAGTTTTTGAAGAAATAGTCTAGAGGTGTTCAGTTAACCGACAGTTGAAAAATAAAAACGGCATTAATTTGTTGAGAATAAGAAAACTTAATTTTAAATCATCGAGAGCAATATTTAGTTAAAAAAAATAGACATACAAAAATGCGCAAGATCTATAGAGATTCGCCTCAATCGGAGAATACATCATGTTTCGTCACTATTATAATTTACTATGATTAAAAGAAATTTACAAGAGAAAAAATTGCATATCAAATTTTTTTCCAACATTTCTCTTTTTCATGATGATAACCCTAATATTTCAGAAAATTAGACTTCATAATTTACGTGGTGCCAACAGATCTATTTAATTATGTTACTCTAATAATGTCAATACCTAGCCCCCGTTTGACACCCATTAATTTTTCATTCTTATTCGTATTCTCATTTTCATTTTTCATTTCAACCACACATTCTCTTAATAAAATAATATTACACACCAATCAAAAAAATTTTATCACTTTTCCACCACACATTCTTACATCAATCACTATTCCAAAATTTCTATTATTCTCAAAATGGGTTTCAAACAGGGGCCTATTTGAAACTACAATGTTCGTCCTTTACAAAGTCAACTCTACTTGATTTAGATCGGATCAATTTATAAGAAAAAACTCACGTGCGAAATGCTTGAATTATAACAAGCAAATTTGAACAATAACCATTATATAATGCACTACTAGAGGCTAAAAATGCAGTAACCCCTATCTGCACATTGCATTATTATTGATTAAGATGCTAAAAAAACACCAATTATCTTTTTTGGCCTAAGGAGTTGGGAAGCAAATGAATTTAGTCAATGAACATTAACATATAGACATTAAGCAAATATCCAATGGCCTACCCAGGTTCCATTCTATGAATTATGAGTATTGAAGTATCACGAAAATATACGAGCTCTTGATCGTAGTTCTATCTTATATTTTGCACAAGTACAAAACATCGATAGCAAAGAGAGAAGAATATACATGTAACTTTTTTATGATTGTGGTAAAAGTAATTTTTCATATACAGATTAATGGTTAATTTTTGGTGTGGGCAATCTATTTTCTTTTACATTGATAAAAATCGCCACGAACAATTCAAAAAAATTAAAGTTCAATAGCGACTCAAAAATATTTTAGAAAGTTTAGTGACAATTAAGATATTTAACCCGAAATATGCATGTCAAACATTTTTATACAATGTGAATACGGCAATCTTCAACACTATAACAACAATACGTAGAGTATTTGAAGACCATAGAAATTGGTATTTGAGGCTTTAAGATTTTCGAATATAAGCTTGACCTCATACTTGTACAAAAAGCCAAGTTTATTTTGTGAAGTGATCCACAAAAATGACATAATATCGAGATTTGTCAAAACCTATAATAGGGCCCCATATATTTGTATAAATTAATTCTAATGGAGAAAAAGTCGGATGACAACTCTTTATCTTTAAAAATATATCTTCGAAAGCACGTATTACAAACAAAGTATTTTAAGAACTTAAATTCATCTTTAGACGAGCTACATACAACCTTTACGATTATTTTTCATTAGCGATTATTTTTAATTTGAAAACTTTAGCAATTATTTTTAATTTGAAAACATTAGCGATTATCTAGCCTTAATTCAT
>CAIGRF010396517.1:50528-62973 GCA_903798235.1 Fraxinus ornus | reverse complement strand
ATATGATTTTAAGGGTATTTTTCAAAACACCTCTAATTTTAAGGGTATTTTTGTAAGTACCCCATTTATACTTTAGCCGTTGGATTGGGAAAACTGTTTTGGGTCAGTGACAGTGAGCACTTGTAAGGTGGCATTTTCTTTTGCCGACACTTTGATCTTTAAATGGGCTAATTGGGCCTTACCCGTCTTGTTGTGTGGGCCTTTTTGTACTTTTTTTTGTTTTCAACTTTTTATTTTGTCTTTTGTGCTGTCGTTTGTAAAGGCAATTGAGAATGATAAATGATGGTTGGAAAGATGCTTAAAAGTTGAAACACCCCAATGATAAATAGATTTGGAATACCCAAAATTTAATTTTTTTATTTTTTTATTCGTTTAACTTATAAAAATAATAATTTATAGATTGACGCAAAGAAATGAGAATTAGAGAGAAGAATACACATTTGATCTATAATATATTATTTGAGAAACAAGTTTGTCTCCATCCTTTGGAAACAATCAAATTGCTCCCAACCTTTCATTATCAATGATTAAGATCCCAACCTTGCATAAGAGTAATACTATTCAGCACTATTGTGTTTAACATCGATCTAAATGTTAGCACTCGTATCATTATATTATATGTTTAATTAAATATAAGAATTTATGACTCATTTTTTAGGATTTTTAACAAGCTTACTCTTAAATTGGTGTTCAACATCCTCGTCGGACGCTCAAGAGGCCGACTCGACATTACTTCTTATTGTTTTAAAAAAAAAACATTTTTCGGAAAAGCTACATTTAACTTTTTCAGTCAGACAAAATACTTCCAAAAAATTATCCGAACATGTTTCATAACTTTCTAATCTCAAAAATAACTTTTAATTTTTTAAAAACCGTGTCAAACATGCCCTTTGTAGCTGTCTAAATTGCATTCTCTCATCAATCTAACATTAATGGGATTTCCTTGAGCACAAGAAGGAGCATACCTTTAAAAGTAGTGTTCAATGAAGTGTTTTCATTACACAGGATGTGGTGGATGGACAATATTCACAAATTTGTACATGTTTCAAGAGTAGCACCATTGTATACAAAGAAGGGATTGATTGGACTAAATTAGTAGTTAACTGTACAAACACAAAATCAAGTGACAAACTCCAGCTAAAGGTAACATTATAATATATTTACACTTGGTTTCTTCCATCATGTCCGTCCGCCATTTGCTAGATCAGGAAGTTGGTGACAAATGAATGGTAGTATCAGGTAACATGGCTACTGTTACTACAAAGTATTCACAGCCAAGAGGGAGACCATACGGGTTCGATGTTGATCCTGAATTCAAGGTCAACCGACTGGTTCCTGTATCCGAGGTCAGTAAATCTACTGGATCTCTAATATTCTCACCTCGGTCAAATGTTGTCGACTTCACTGTCTGTCGTTCGATATGCACAATTAGCCCTACAATGTAGCTTGGACGACTTGGGAGATCAGCAGCAAACAAGGCCACGGATTCAGCCGAGAGATAATAATAAGGGCAGTTACGGTTGATAGCCTCATAATGCCCAGCAGAGTTGAGAACAAATGCAGCAATTTCATGAACTTCTAACCGGCCAAAAGATATCTTCTCTTTATTCGCCTGTACAAAATCATTCGTTTGCTTACACCTCAAAATCAGGCCATAGAACTATCTTAAATTTGAATCAAAAAACCTGGATGGGATACAAAGAATCTACAAACAACTACGAAGGCCTAGTATAAAATACCTGCTTCTCTAGTTGATGCTTTACATATAAAGTGTTCACTGACTCTTTCTTCTCCTCCACTTCCTTCTTGAGCAGTTCAATTTCAGCTTCAGCCTTTGAACATCTGTCAGCTAATTCCACACGATACCTTGACAGAAGACCAACTTTATCGGCAAGTACCCGGATACATTCACGAAACTCACCACTACTATCATCATCATTTCCATTGTTCGAACTGAAAATTGAAAAGGAAAGCCATTCAAACAAAATCATCAGCATCCACGACTCCCACCCCACGCACACGCTAAAATGAAAAATTTTAAACCAAAAATCCCATAAATAGAAGAAAAGGGAGGGAGGGGTAAACAGAAAGGAGGATAAGATTAGAGAAATTTACTAGGCACCATCTGCAATATAAACAAATTGATAGGAAACAAGCAAAAGATTTATAGAATGATCTAGCTTTGAGACATGGAAACATTTGTCAACAGTATGAATGTCGTCTCAATCAAGAAAATCAACATAGGGATATATCAAATAACTGACTGGAATATGTCAGATAATTTATTCCAATTTATGTGTGAAAAAAAGGTTTTAAGTGCCTGCACAAAAAATATCTATCATTTAGAAAGTATGGACTACATATGCTGAGGCTTTACCAGCCAAAGAATATATCAGGAAGCTTTTGACTTCACAATATATAGAGCAGTCTGTAAAATTGTCAAACATGATTGACATAATAAAAGAAATGCAATAAATATGTTGTTGTTTGCATAATGACTTCAAAACATGACTACAAAGAGGAAAAGTAATGCAAGATACGTACTTGGCTAATGATTGAGCTAAAGCACGCAAAGAGTCAGCAAAAGCAATCACCCCGGTTGACGAGACACAGCTTCTCAGTCTTTCAAACAGGCTGTGAGTTTTAATGGCAGAGGCACGCAATGCACTATATTCCGAGGCCCGACGATCAGCTGCGCACAGATGGGTTTGGGCTTCCTCTCTTGCTTCATGTAGACAGTTCTCCAAATGAGCACAATTCATCTGCAAAACAATAATAGAATGTTTAAACTGCGCTGGTGCAATCAATTGTATAACAGAAGATGGTAGATTGTCTTGTAACAAGCACTATACGTTTCTGATCTAATGTGTAGGTTATCCAACACATTTAATTCATCCAGATCTGAACTTCAGCTTGGACATCAAACTCAGTTATAAAAGTTCATATTCCGTCACCTCAACAAGAATTTTTATTTTATTTTTGTTTCACACGAAGTATAATTCAAACTTACAGCATAGCAAGCTTCTCCATCTCTATCATACTACCAATCAATACAACTTCTGACAAATTCAAGGCTTGTATTTTCAACCAAGCCTTGATATCTCAAGATAAAAGCCTGTTCCAATCTGTGTTTAAGAAGATGCAATCCTTCTGAAAGAATCCGAAAGGCTGGCAGTACCACAATATATACCCACTCTCCCCAAATTCAAATTTTCAATCAGGTAGTACACTATTCTTTTCCAAGTCTTATCACATTTTTGCACAAGAAAGAAAACCAGGGTAAGGACATCGAAGTGCAGGAAGATGCAAAAGCTCTCAATTACCATCAATCTATCACTGTACATCTATAATTTATTCGCTAGGTTAGTTGTAAGCTCCCCCACCCAAAAACACACACACACACACCAAGAACACTACTTTGTATTAATATTTTGAATGTAACCTTAGTATTTCAATATCCCAATTATTAGATACCCCAAAACTTAGGTTGATAGAGCCGTCTCTATCTTCCCCAAAATCATTATCTTTTAACCCCCACCTCCCATATGAAAATAAGCTAAATGTCAAAGAATGCTATAGTTTCAACTTTCAACAAATCTTAATGAAGTTCTAACCCACGCCACAATATTTAACAGGATGAGAAAATTGCAATATTGTTCCCCAACCAATAGCCCTGGTAGAAAATTGGTCCCCAAAAGTAGCAAGTTTGTCATCAACCTTTGGTTGTGCAACACAACCAGTCCCTAGTGAAGGAAACGTCCTAATATTTGTAGATAGTCATGTGCCCCACAGAAATATGACTCACTTCAAAATTATAGGCATCAATACAAGCTGGGAAACAAAAACCTAACTCCATAAGTTGGGGTGTGAGACCCACATGACTGTTCAATAGAGATTTGAACGGTTCCGTTATTGGGAACTAATTATGAAACAATAACGAACTGTAGTGGACCAACTAGCATAATTTTTAAGGTTGGGGGCCAACTCATCGCTAGGGCAATGGGTTGGGGACCATAGAGATTTTTTCTCAACTAAAATAGGAAACAGGCTCGGTTCAGTAAATTCAAGACCTTCAGAATTTATCACTGATCTTAATTTTAGAATTTCAGACTAAGAATCCAATTCCTTGTGACTTTGCAAGCTGATTCGAATTACAACTCTTATAGATGAAATCAATCTTCCAACGAGTCACTAATCTGTTCTTCCGTTTTCTCCAGCATAATAATCTCTCTCAAGGAAGACTCAGAATCACCCATACTACCCAATTCTCCTTCATTTCTTCATTGATGCGCCTCTATGAACTCTCTACTTTCTCCCCACTTTGAGGTGTGGATAAGTCAGATGCATATAGCAGCAACAGTCCGGCCAACGTTGGCATTACTGTGTTAGAAGTTTCCATCTGGTTCCAAGAAAATCTAAAAGGAGGTCTAGGCAGAATGCTTATTTCTCAATGCTAATATCTGGCTAATGGAAGTTCCCAAAAACCTGTGAGAATCAACAGTTGGAGGTGTCGTACCCATATCATACTGTTATGTAAAGCAAATATGATTAGAAGAGTTGGCTTCAAGTATTGAACAAGCTAATTAAAGTTTGCATTATATTCTTTTCTAATACAGAAAACTCAGGGGTTACTAAGTAGTTTTGCCCTCCTGTTTATCTCAATTACATAGACTCTTACTATAATTGCACATAAATCCATATTCCAGACCCCTAGGAACAGGAACTCAGCATGCCTTCAAATCCTAGTAGTTCACAATTTTAAAGGATAACCCTTCATTATTAAAAGTGATAAAGATCCTCAAAAATTGTTCTTTGTAAATATTTAGGTGCACAGATAAGGTTGGTGGTGGATATGTGATGATGGAGTTCCACCCCTGGTTGGTGTCCATCCCAAGAAAAGATAATTCTAGATTATAGTTGTGTGATTTAATGTTCATTGCCAAAGCATCCATGGAGTATAAAGTCTTCAATCTTCCACTAGCAATGTGAGAATAAAAGCAGAGGTCACCAATTTATTAGGCCGCTATCTTCCTTTTAAAACAGAATAAAGAACATAAAACAGATCCATGTGCCTCCAGCTTCCTTTTAAAAACCTCTCTAAAAGGTATGCTTTCGAAATGATTGTCATGATTTCTACATTGTTGGAAACAAGTGATTTGTCCATTTTGGGGGACATATTGGCATCTTAATAAGGCCAGCAACACACTAATAGGTCGATCCATCAAATACTGTTTGGGCAAAGGGCTGGAGACCTCTGGGGGAGGGGGTGTCTCGAAATTTATTTGATTTAGTTGTATGTAATCATCATAGAAACAAAACAAGGATAAAGTTCCCATCTAAGTTAGTAATACCTGAGATTCATCAAGTAGCTTCCGACTTATTTCCAGCTCTCTTCCAAGCTTGGAAACCTCCTCTGTCAGCACTTGGAGCTTGGTTTCTGCAACAGATAATTGATTTGATTTTTCTGCTAGGGCACTCTGCAATTCCAGGTCATTACTTGCTTTAGCATCCAAACCCAGTTGAACAGCTTTGTCAGGTAAATCCTCCACGGGCTGAGACATACTCATAGCCATGGAAATTGTTGTAATTGCCATGTGCCCATCTGAAAACGGTGTTTCTTTCTTATCTTCGTCACAAAGATGCTCTTCATCCCGATGTGGATCCATCATCGATGAATCCAAATGAGGGCTTAGAATAATTGAAGAATCTGTCATATTGTCATCTAATCCTTCTCGGACCTTATCATGTTTTGAGAGAAGCCCTGATTTGGATGAGCTAGAGGCACAAGAAACCTCTTCCATAGCGTGAGGCATATGAGCTTCTTCAACTCCCAATACTTCCGACTTGTTATTTTCAGTCTTTACAGTGGAAATCGCAGAATTGGATATTTCCTCATCAACTGAAGGTTTACGCCCTTGTAGATACTGATCAGACAACCTTTGCTCTAATTCCTGAATCCGTCTTTCATAGGATTCACACTGCATTTGCTTCATCTTCAGCGATGTTTTGAAATATTTTATGTACTCGTCTTTCTGATTTAAAGCTTCAGAAGTCTTCTCTGCAGCATTTTTCAGTATACTATCTATTTTACTGTCATCAAGTGATTCATAATCAAAGTCAGGGCTAATGGAACAAATTAAGGCTATCTTGGAAGCAAGTTCAGCTTTCAGTTTTGCATTCTCAACTTCCATTTTGCTAGTACCAGCAATCTCTACCAAGTCAGAACCCTCAAGTAACTCAGAATCATATTTCTCAGAAAACACCATACCACTTCCCTCAACTTCAGCTAATTGAGAACCATCTTTAGACATGGATAATGAGCTCTTCGAACTCCCATGCTTCTCGCGCTTGGAAGAGAGTCCTAACAGAGACTCAGGAGCATAACGGTCAAGGTCAGAAAGGTCAAGATCAAGCAGATTAGTATCAAAAGGAGTTATATTGACATCACACTGGTTCGGAGTATCATATAATCCCATTGATGCTAAAATGTCGCGAGGTATATACAGACTATGTACTTTAAGAAACTCCTCACGTCTCCTAACTTCAGCTTCCCTTTTTGTTGCAAGCCTTTCAGCCAATTGTCCAGCCATACCCATGTAGAGCTTCATTGCAGCCTTTCTCCTCACCACTTCTGCCAGGCATGCCCTGTATGCAGGACCAATCCCACGCACAACCTTTAAAGGATCAAATTGGTCATTCTGACACTTCAGAGCCTCCTGGAAAACAGAAAACTTGTAGCGCACATCTTTAATTGTGAATTGAATATATGCAATCGTTTGCATATACTTGTGCACAAAACTATTCATTTCATTCTTTTTATCCCGACAAAAATCAAGGAAACTAGAAATTGCAAGGTCACAAGCTTGCATATTTGGAATGTAATTTGATTCATGGCTATCATACATAGGACCCAAGGCAGAAACAGCATCATGAGGACGGAGTGAAGATGATAACTGGCTGGAAAGACAGTCATCCACAAGCTTCTTCACAGTATTAACGTCTTTACTGCATAGACATGTAACAAAGTTATTAAAAATGTTAATTACCAATCAATCAACTAAAAGAGAGAGAAGAGCAAGCGTATGCATTTGAGTGCACAAACAAAAAAGTAGAACAGCTATGAAGAGTAGCAATAAGAAATGTCTACAAGTAATGTCTAGGAAATTTTATGCTTCAAGCTATGGATGGCAACTAGAGCTATCACCATCAGAGTACTATAAAGTAGCTATGAGCAAGAACATCTGAATCTTAGATGTTAACAGAGCCAAGTGGGCTTAGCTCATCACCTAGACACCACATTCTTTTATGCATTCAGTTCTCTTCAGTACTACCACATTCTTTTCCCTAGAATCTTCTAATCAAATTTCAAATTCCCCTTCCCTTCACACCTATCACATTTTTCTTTCTTTCTTTTTAAAATGTTAATATATCGATGAACTATTAACGCCTCACTGTTGGGAATCTGTCCTTTGATAAGTATGAAGAAGATTTCAGAAAATGAGAGTGGAATAAGTGTGTTTGGGAGTGCTTTTCTAAAGTCCAGAAGCACTTCTCTTTAAAATCATGAAAGTATGGTTAAAGTCAATACGTGCTTATTGACCACAAAAATAGCTTTTTAAGTTGTTTTAGGAAGCTCAAACTTTTGAGCTTTTCTAAAAAGCTCTAAATTCAGCTTTTATGGAAAGTTGAAATCTACACTTAGAAGATACTTTTAAATTGCCAAATATATTCAAATTTTCTTGCACATCAACATATCCAAATAACACTTTCTAATTCCTAATATTATCAATTAATTTTAAGCGGGTCTATGACATGTTTTTATCTTAATGTTTATCATTATTTATCATTTTAAATTATTTATTAGCTTTACTCCACATAACAAATTTATGTCATATATTGGTAGTTAAAATATATAATAGAAATTGCACATTATGTATACAATTTAAACAAATAAACTTTAAATAATTTGATGTATTTATTAATTGTGCAATGATAATTTAATTACAATTTTAATTTTAATAAATTTTATAGTATATTAAAGAAATATTATTTATGATAGAAAATTTACGAGATATATAGGAAATAATAATTAATGCTTAGTCAAATAAATATGCAGTCTATATAAAAGTACTTTTGTAGTTACATTGTCAAACAATCAATTTAACATGAAAACTTTTCTAATTGGCAGAAAATCAGTCGATAACTTTTTAATAAAAGCTCTTTTTAAAAGACTCTACTGAACGCTCTAATGTTAAAAGCTCTACCCACAACAACTGTGTCAAACGGACCCTAAATACTCCTATGACTACACAATAAATCAACATACACGCCTGAAAACAGAGTAGGCCCCTTCTAGACAGGTTCCCGAAAGTGATGAACTAGACACAAGTCACACAACGAAACTCTTGAGCATGGAAACTCAACGGAGAAATCATAAACCTACTTAAGTAGTAATCGTGTGATATAAATGCATAAGCAAGTCTCCTCAAATATTGTAACACTAACGGGGTTGTAGCAACAGCAAGAATATCTCATAGGTAGCTGAGAATCATATGTAAATGTCAATGCTTTTCGGAATCTCAATTATCATGCTTATGACAAAATGGTTTCATTTCAATAAGCCAATAACATCAAAACTGTCTTCCCTTAAAAATGAGAACTTGTTAAAAATTGGTGCTTTGACAAAACTATCTTGAGAAAAGACAGTCCTTTAACAGCTCTAAATTAGTAAAGCAATCGTAAGAAACCCAAGAATGAAATTTACCAGATATCTATTAGTCACCCAGTTTCTAATTGATTAATGGATATCAGAATCAAGTAAATTTTAACAATTGCACATAACTCCAAAAATAAAAGTCTACCTTTTAGTAACTCATACAAGCCCCACAAAGTTTCAAATAACCTTTATCTCATGCATCTTGAACATTGACCAGAAAAATTCATTTGAAGTCGTCTTGTTGTGCCATCTTATGATCTGCATTTTTATGCAAAAGTAAAAACTGACAGGTCCCAGATTGCATTTTGCTTCTTTTTTGACCCCTAGTTCTATATTGCTCAAAACAGAGTTCGCAGCCTTTGCCACTATGTTTTCCATATTATCGTTCTAAAGATACTTTCTTTTTAGGCGAATACAACCATCAAAATGATATCAATCTGAAGGATATCAATTCTGCTCTACACTATCTTCCAAAGTCTGCCAAAAATACAATCTAGGTAACTAGATAATAGAGATAGCAAGATCATAATATCCCCTCAACCCCAATCACGATCCTCAAAGTAGTGATTTTCACTCTTTACACCACATTTAAACTGAAATAGAAGACAGTTAAAATGAAGTTAACAAAAAGGTCAAGATACACGAGTTTAAATTAGGACATTTACAAAAAAATATTAGTTTGCTAGTGTTGTATGTGTATCACACAGCTCATACAACATACAGACGGTTAGGACCATATGTTAAAGACCAAATCAATCCTGTGTAAAAACACATGGTTAACACAATCACTCATTTTATACATCTACCAGACAGTAATTACAGGCACACAAGATGATTGCATAAAGGCAAAAAACTCTTACATTTGTCCTGCATGACCACCCTAAAGGAATGTGCTACAAGGTTATCAAGAAGCCTAATGAAAAGATTAAGAAACACGCGACTGAGAAAGGAAATCTATAAAATATTTCGAACACACTACTGAGAAAGGAAAGCTATAGCATTAACAATGCTTACAAACTCAAATAAGCAGAATATAAAATATAAGCAGCAGATAAACACGAGAAGATGCAGGCAGCAGAATGTATATAAATGCACAGAAAGTAAAAGAGCAACCTTAAAGCTTGCATTATGCTTTTCTGCTCATTGATAAACCGTTGGTGGTCTTTCATTGTCAAATCCAATTCTTTAGTAAGAAATGAAGCTTTGCTAGAAAACAAATGTTCTACATTGTGCTTTAGATCTCCAAACTCCTGCTTAAATTCTGAAACTTTGTTCTCAAATTGCCTGAGGGAACTGCTGCAATCCTCCACCATCTTGGACAAGTTCTCTCCCTTCACAAAGTCAAGTAAGCACTTGCGATTAGCCATTTGTAATGCAGGCAGAAGTTTTAGAGATCTCAGTTTCTCTATATCCCTCGCAAAGTTCACCAAAAGGCTATTATGACTGCGGTGCTGCTGTGAATAACACTTCATAAAGTCCATGTAGGTTTGGGAAATCATCTTATAAAAATGGTCTAAATTACCCCGAGCAATCTCCAGTGCCCTTTCTTGCACCTTCTGCTCTCGTAAGAGCCTCTCGCATATGTCAAGTTTCTCCATCGTACGCCTGTAAATGGCACGTCCATACTGGAAATGATACCTAAATTGCCTCTCATAAGAAGGCAAGGCCTTTAATGCAGGGTCAGTAGCCTCATCTAACGGGTGAGGGTTGTTATATGAGGATGGCAAAGGAGGATCAGGAATATCAATAATCTGAGCTTGCTCAATTGTGGGAGGGGGTGAGTTGCTCCGCATCCTCACCTTATTGAACAGGAACACTTCCCGGTCATTGGATGGAAGTTTATAAGCTGAGAGGGGGCGTTGCAGTTCCAGCTTCATGTCCAAGCACAAAAGTAGCTGATCGTTGAATGGTATCCTCGTAACTGATTCTAAATTTCTTTGCACAGACTCAACGAGGGTACATTCATCACAGTCGAGTTCATATGAGTGCCCATTCTCAGCAATATGCACCACAAGCTTTCCCGTTTGAACTACACAGTCAGAAGAATTGGAGCTCATTCTTGTTTATATATATCAAAAGAATCAATAGCCCAACAGCTACCTAAAGCCCCACAATTAAACCACCTCGAAGATTCGAGAGCACAAACCTCACCTTTCCTTCTCCAAATTTGGCCTCATAAAAATGGTTAATTCCTCAACTATTTTACCAAACAACTCAATAAATAGAAAGAGCGGCACAAATATTGATAGACTACCTAGTGATTCTGTCAATGGAATCCCAATTTCACATATAAACCCTTCACAGAAACCCCAATCGCGTTCAACCCTTCAATGATTTTAGCAATAAAACCTAAGAAATCTGCAAATAAACCAATTTCCAAGCACTCCCACGATTATCACCGACCAACCAAGGGATTCTTCAAACAAAATACGATTCCAAGGCACCCACCCGATATTTCATGGGAAAAAAAAACCGCAATATCACCTTTCAACGAATTCCTGCAATCAGGTAACAGAAAAGTCACAAAAAATAGACCCAAAATAAAAATCCAAAAAGGGGTTCAAAAAATACATCAAATTGCCAAAAACAAATACCTCTAATCACTAAAATCCAAATAATAAAAGAAAAAAAAAACGTGTAGGAGACGAAAAAATATTTATTTAGGAACTGATAAAGAACAAGATGAACACAAAAAACCAAGTCTTCATGCGTGATATGTATTATATGTATTTGTAAATACTAAATACAAACATATATTCAATTGTACACGCATAGATAACCTACGGTTCTATGTTTTCTTGTTATAGTCGTGGAGTGTTGTCGATGATGAATCATTTGACTATTTAATTACTACTGATTTCTTAATTTTGAGCAGTATTTTTTCAGGAAAAGAACCTTATCAATGAAGTAACCCGGAAAAAGATGCTACCTTTTACTCCCTCTCTCTCTCTCTCTCTACACATATGTGTGTGTGTATCTGTGTGTTTAATGTTGAAGAAGAGCAAAAGTTATGAGCTGGGCTTGGTCGGTTTATATTTGCCTCATGATTAACATCCGGTGAAGTATAATAAAGATAGGAGACTCTGATGTATGTAGACGTGTATGTGACTGCTACGCGTATTTATTTAATAAATAATAAATACTCGTATTTTGGATTTAGGTTTCAAAATTAAAAGGTAAATTTCTTAATCTTTATTTTTTCATGTTTAATTCAATGTAGCAAACATGTATTAGTAAAAATAGATTTCATTTTTATGTATGTTGAGTGCACGTCTCGAAATTTTCACACTGATGTTTTTATCGTCTAACTAAAATGAGGAAACGGTGGACACAATACTCACTTAATTTGAGATATAGTAGTACTCTTGCTTGAGCAAGAAAGTCATTTGTTAGAGCGAATGGAGGAATTAGAGAGGAGGGCTTTTAAAGCAATATATATATATATATATATATATATATATATAGGTTAATTTCACAAATGGTCACTGAAGTTACAACAAAATAACAAAATGGTCACTAAAGTTCGAAATTTGCATTAACGGTCACTCAACTTTCAGACACTTTCAAAAATGATTGAGGTAAGTTTTTGAACTTTTTTGTTCTAATTGAAATCTAAATTAACAAAACACGGCCCCTGCAAAATTGTAGGACCTGAAGTGCAATTCCCTTTTTTATAAAACACCAAATTGACGTCTGAACCTGTTGTTGCCTGTTTTGCTTCATTTTTTT
>CAIGRF010396517.1:19087-42164 GCA_903798235.1 Fraxinus ornus | reverse complement strand
TAATTATTTAATTAACCAAAAAAATTACATCTTTATTAATAACAAATTAATTCTTAAACAAAACTATTAAATATAAACTAAGCAAACGTGCATTGCACGTTGCTTGCACCTAGTAATTTTTAAATGTGGTTATTTATTCAAAACTCACAACCATTCATAAATGTCTCAATTTAAAGAAAATGTAGGAGGTTTCTTGAAAATAAGTAAATTGAAAGGATACAACCATTAACATAAAGACACAATTCTTAAATTAAAATATCAAATTGAAACTTCTTCATTCTATCCCTTTCAATGATCAACACAATTTCTTCATTCTCATTTGACCTTTTCAAATATTTGTTTGTCGAGTTGCAAATTTTTTTATTTGAACTTCACATGCCATGAATATTTTGTCGATGATCTGAAGATTGCTTATTTGAGTTACACAATCTATGCAATCATATAAAAACAAGGTTCAATAATAATTATCTACGTCTTTCATTCTGGGCATGCTACTGCTCTTACAGTATATAGACAATTATCGAATCCATATTTGATATCACGATAGACGAACAATTATGTCTGAAATGTATCTATCGACCCGACAATTTATAAATCATCAAAGAATCTCGAAGTAACAAAACAAATTGTTATTCAATTCTCTTCCACAATTTTTTAATGAAGTGAAAGAGAAAGTGGACTTTTATATCTTGGGTCACTTAGTTTAATTCGCATGATTATGTCGTTTTCACAATTATGCCAATTTTGTCATCGTGTTTATATTCGAAAGTCGCAACGAAGAACGGGTCTACTCGCAATTGATGATGACTTGTCCTCGATGGCCAAATTATTTGTATTGTTTTACTAAATAAATTATTTTAGTAAATCAAATCCTAATTTCTTGGGCTGAAATTAATATATTTTTTTCTTTAGATAGATGTTATCAATATATATATCTAATGTTTCAAGGTCCAATGATTGAATTGATTGAGGAGCAGTCGCCTTTTCAACTTTCACAGTTAGCCTTGTAAAAACTTAGATGGTGTTTGGTAGAGATTAAAATCGGATTAAAATTGAAAAATTAGTCTTTTTGTTGACTTTTATTAGACGAGTGAGACCCAATAACGGCTATATTTTCAATTTTAATCCGATTTTAAGCCCTTCCAAACAGGCTCTTAAATTAACTAAAATCAATGCAAAGTTACAATGAATGCAAGTTTGATGAAAATCTAATGATGAAACACGTACCATGATCCCGAATCCTCTTATATCAATCTCATTAAATCGAATCGTATGAATTTAACAATACAATTCAATTGTGAAAATTAATATTTTTCGTTCAACAATTTTTCTCGAGTAGAATTAAATATATCCTTACACGTGATCCAATTATATCTCTACGACGGATGTGAATATATAAAAATGCATTAAAGATTTATGAATACTTAAAGATCATATAGTATAGCGGTATATTTCTATTTCCCATCGAGCTCTACGACAATTAACACTATATATATGTAACTCATTTTCAATATTTCGAAGGTAAAACAAGTCACAAAACTCATACCACTATTGTGCATGTAATTGTAGAAAAACAAATTCATGTAAATTATTCAATAATTAAAAAAGTGTTTCGAATGTCAAAAGTAAATACGATTTAAAAATCAAACTTTCATAATACAAGTTTTATCGTAGTCCTAGTACATAAATATTTAGTCTGACGTGTTAAAAATTAAACAAAAAATTTTAAAAAATGAAACGACATCACCAATAAATTGACGGGCATGGTTAATTCCCACATTTCTTTGCATAAAAAATCTGAAATTACTTTCTAATTATGCTCCTGTCGTCCATAATTCTTCCCGCCTGTGCATGTCTCTTCTCTGCGTGATTTCGTCTCTGCCTTTTTCTATTCGTCCTCCGTCTATATGTAATCTGCCAATGGTTTTGTTTCCTTAGGAGACCAAAAAAAGAAGAAATTCAATCCTCTTTTAACTCTTTCAGCCGCCACCATTTCTAATCAATCAAACAAAAATTCAATGCCAATTGAATTTGACTCCCACCGCAATTCCAAGTTAAGAGCCCATTAATGTTATATTTTTCTTTTAGTCCTCAATCTTTTGAAATAATAAAATTCAATCCTTGAATCCCTTTACTTGTGCGACCCATGTCTTCTTTAATTTAATTCGAGTCCTTTAATTCTCAAAGTGTGGAATTTGATTCCAAATTTCCATCCAATGGTCAATTTATCATTCTTCCCTTTCCAATTGATTCGTACATGTTCATAACTAAAAACAAAAAGAAATTAACCTGAATTAAGTAAAGTTCAATATTTTGACGACATAAAAGTTTAGTAGAATGGCTTGGATAAATGCACAAAACGCACTTATCCGATAACAAATGACACAAGAAGCCAACAACGCATCTTAGAGAAATAGGATCGTAAAACCTTTCTACGCGAAATAAACACCTTTAAATATATCTAAAGAAGTCTTCGATGGATCAGAGTCTATCAACGAGCCATTTCATTGACAATAATTTTTACAATTTCTATTGTAAGTCTGGCATATTAAGTTTCATATCTGATGGAGCCGAAAAGCATGAAAACAATGAATACAAATATAATCTCGTTGATTCACGCACAATATCGCAGGGATCGATATTAGGAAAAGAAAGCCCTAATACTTCGGTCCCGTTTGAGCCACCTTATTATCTCATTAAAATGAAAAATATGACCGTTATCCATCATATCAATATTTAAATTCAAATTTTTTATTTCTTGTGTGGACCCCAATAACGGCTATATTTTTCATTCTCATTCTACAATAATTTGGCTCAAACAGGCCTAATTAATTAAAGAACACAATAAATAAACAAAATAAAGGGACGTGGAATAATAGGAATTTAGCTCCATCACTACTGGAGTAAGATTGAGAGAATTTCCTACCCTCTGAATATAGAGATAAAGTGGGAAGAAGTGTTAAAGGTTGAAATTAGTTTAATTGTATATAAATTATGTTTGAGATATATTTAAATGATACATGTTTGATCAAATTTAACAGTTTAAACTTTTAGTTAAAGTAATTCAACATCATGTCGAACATGTAAAAATTTTAGGTTCAAGACTGGTCCCTGCTCATTTATGTAAAATTGTCAACGGTAGATGATAAAGATTCTTCTATAAAATTTAGAATTACCTCTGATTATTTGGGCTCTAAAATTAATCCCAAACGCGACCTTATCCACGCGAGATGCCAATTGCTCAATTTATGCAACAAATTGAGCACCCAAAAAAAAATGTGCATGAATAGAGAGGTAGAAGGTGCAACTTTATGCACTCATTTAGATGTTTAGCCCATATTTGATTCTCATTTTTGAGGTAAAACGTATTATAGAAGAATATTTTTTGAAGAATGTGTTATTAAAAAGTAAGCGTGTGTTTGATCCAATTTTTTTTTCTATTATAATGAGAAATACGACCGTTACAATTCAAAAAAATAACTCAAACTGTCATATTTCTCATCGGAATGAAGAAAAAAACGGGGGATCAAGCAGAATTTTTTTTTTGAAATATGTGTATAATTATTTTACGAAATAATGTAAAAATAAATTTTGAAACAATACTCTCTAAAAAATGGGGCTGAATTCTTACGACAGTTGCTCATTTTGCATTGCTTCAAGTATTGAGATATTTACTCAATTTTATCAATTTTTTGGTTTTTACGGCCTTAACGAAGCTTCAAAACCTCTTTAGTCTTGCCCCTTATCCAGCCAAACGAAAACTGGCCTGTTGGCTGCACCAACAATGTTCATTATCTCGCACAATTTCAAAGCTGCTTCACTTCATCTCTCTTTCTCAAATTTCAATCAAAAACTTTCACTTCTAAATGTCACTCAGTCCCTTAATTTTTCAAATACTCTTCGGATAAAATGTGCTAAGAGGACCAAAAGGACAGGAAAGTTGATGTACCCATCTGAGAAAAAGAAGCTAAAACAGCAACAGAACAACGAAATTGATGTGAAAAACAAATTTGAAGGGGTTTGGAGGCTTTTCAAGCTTAGAGTTTCAGCCCATGAAGACCCTGGAAAAGACTTTTGGGGTGTTTCTGAGCCTCTGCTTCGAGAAATTTCCAAAGTTCTTGAATTCCCGGTATTCAAAAATTTAAACTTTGTATATCCTTGTTGAAATTTGAAGAAATTAAGAACTCTTTGGTTTTTATATGTTATGGTGATTGAACCAATATCCTTAATTTTCTATATTTCACTGCGAGTCATGTATGAGAAATTTCCAATTCTTGTGAATTTCATTAACTTATAGGAGACGTGAGTTTTATTTTCTATCTTTTTTCTTGAAATGTTCAAATAAGAATTGCACTCTGAATGTCCTTATTAATTTTCTTCTGTTGACTAATTGATTTTTGCTTTCTCCACTAATGTGCAGGTTGCTTCAATGTTGCCACCAGAGGCATTCAAGGTAGTCAGAAAATCGTTTGATGCAAGGAAGGTAGGTAAGATGTTTTAGAAAATTATTCTTTTACTTTGTTTTCTGTTATTGGCTTGTCTTAGTGGGGGTAGTCTTGTTGCCGTACGAAAATGTTGAAACTTCATTGTTGTATACATGCATTAATGATAAATATCGATGTCTGAATGTTAGAACTTTCTTCCCTGGACTAAAGTTTTATACTTTCATGATTAATAATTTTTTGGGTATGTTTTACTGAGAGATGTGGATACTTTTATTTATAGAAGTGAGGTGATCCTTAACAGAACTGAATGTAAGAGGGCAAGTAGACCAAAATTAACATGATTTGTTGTTGCAAAATATTTAATTTCGAGTATTTCAGTAGATGCAACATTCGATCAAATGGAATGGGGAAAAAAGCCGGAAATCGGTCTGGTTTCTTCTAGTTGTTGTAGTATGTTTTTGTTTTTGTTTTTGTTTCTATCATGAGTGTTCTTTCTGTGCATTTCAGTCAAATATTCACATATGAACTGATGTTTGCTTACCAAATTCGAGTTGCAGAAAGAACCAAAATTTGTGTATACAGTGGATATGGATGCTGATAAGCTCCTAAACTTAGAGCCTCGTACTTGGGAGTTTATTTCAGAATTGGAACCAAAAGTTGGCGTCATAGAGAGTCTGCCTCATGGAAGATTTTCTGGTGATTTGATTAGTATAATCCGCAATTGCACAAAGAGAAATGAGACTGCAGCTTCTACTGAGGTTTTTGGCAGAAATGATTTCGAATCCTACAAATTTCCTAATAACAGAAAGCCAAAAGTTGCAGTTGTTGGAAGTGGGCCCTCAGGCTTGTTTGCTTCTCTAGCGCTTGCTGAATTTGGCGGAGATGTTACATTAATAGAAAGAGGGCAGGCAGTTGAACAAAGGGGGCGTGACATTGGAGCGTTGGTAGTTCGGCGTATGTTACAGTTGGAAAGCAATTTCTGCTTTGGAGAGGTCATATCTTGATCCACTTAATAAATACAAGGTTCTTCTAGTATCCTGAATATTATTTATGCAGAAATGCCTATTTTTGCATATCGTGCAATCCATGTGAGATTCTGCAAATTGAAAACCATTAGGATTAATCTATATGTGATTTTACTAAATGTAAAGAGTAAGAAGAAATGAGATGTCAAGGTAAATTGGCTTTTGTGAAATTCTGATTCCCATATGAGCTGAAGCGCATTGGCATATGTTATATCACAATTATCATGCACTCTTTCTTTTTGTTTTTTCGATATTCACTGCTGAGGGGTAAAATTTGTTTTGTATTAATACTTACTTTCATTCTACTATGTAATTTAGTTGTCAACATTCATATATTGAACACTTAAGGGTGACAGGGTGGTGCAGGTACTTGGAGTGATGGGAAACTTGTGACTAGAATTGGAAAAAATAACAGCAGTGTGATGGCTGTAAGTGTCGCTCTTATTATAATGTCTAATACTTTCCCTACAGATTACTGCTGGCTCTTTTGCCCTGTGTCAATACAATGGATTCTCTTTAATGGCCTTTGAGTTTATTCATTCCAACTTCAGGTTTTGGAGACACTGGTTCACTTTGGAGCTCCAAGCAGTATATTAGTTGATGGGAAACCTCATCTGGGGACTGACAGATTGATTCCACTACTCCGCAACTTTCGGCGACATTTGCAAGAATTGGGCGTGAGTTTCATCTATAAATATAGTAACTAGGAAATGATTATGTAGATTAACAAGCCTTTTTGTTATCTATACTTGCTCGCTTCTTCTATTTAGTTTCCATGTTTAAATCTGGTTAGGTCACCATCAGATTTGGGACAAGAGTAGATGATCTGATAGTAGAAGGCGAGCGTGTTGTGGGAGTCAAGGTGTCTGATTCAGGTTGTAGCTCAGAGTCTAGCAGCCAGAAGTTGGGATATGATGCCGTCGTTCTTGCAGTTGGACATTCTGCACGTGACACATACCAAATGCTTCTTTCTCATAACGTGGACATGGTTCAAAAAGATTTTGCCGTGAGTTCCTATTTATCACTAATCCATCATGTGTTAGATATATAATTCAGTACTATAACTTATTAAAAATAAAATAGAATTGTCTTCACCTATTTCCACTTATTCGCTCTCTTCTCTAATTATTCCACCATCACCAACAATACCGTCCAACCGCGAACTCTACAACCTCCCAAATCAATCCGCCATCCAAACCAAGTCGCAATCACCTCTGAGTTTGGTGTTGTGTTAGTACTTGTAGTTGTAGCAATATTGGCCTTCCAGTACCTATGATGGGACGCTTTCTCTGAGTGCAAAGGTAATCTACACGAGTGTCATTCTTTACAAGTTTTGAAGATGGCAAAATGCTCTCCTTGGTTCTCAATGTAGATTTAAAAGAGTCATCAAACACTGGCACTCCAGAATAATTATTTACAGTTGAATATTGAAGAATAACGAATCTATTGTATTATTAGGATTCTGGATTTATATATGTATAAAATATTATTTCTGGAATTCATGTTTGCACTTAAAAGTAAAACATTCCTACTAGTATGAACACGAGTCTTAGATTTGCTAGACGGAAACATTTTTGAGAAATTTGAATAGTTAAGTTTGTAATTCCATTGAAAGGCATTGCTTTTCATAGAGTCTATATATTACTGTGGTGGATTCCATTACGTGGAGAGCTTTCTAGCCTATATACGTTGCTAGATCTCTTGGTGATAATTGTTTCACTAATCATTTGGGTGTTTCTAATTGAGTGGTGAGTAATTTCTTTCTTTCTATTAATTTGTTTCCATTTATAATTTCTTTGTTTGTGTACCCTTATTATTGAACCATATATACTCGAAATCTAAACCTTGTATTACAAAATATTAAAATATTAGGTTACTAAGTTTGAGATATTATTATTAAAATAAAAAATTGTGAAATTAGTTTATTGCCTAAGAATTTAGGAAAATTTAGCCCTTTGTTTGGTCTCCATTATTTCCAAAATACATTTTTCTCTCTTATTTTCAATCGCACATATATTACATGCAAACTCAAGACATTTTCTTATTTTTTAGCCACACATTCTCCATCAAAATAATATTCCAAAATGCATTTTGGGCACAAAATGGGGTTCAAACAAGCGCTTATTAGAAGAAGAACAACAAATTATTACTTGAATAATAAAAAATTCAAAACGAAAAGTTGAATTAATTTAATATGTTAAAAACTAATTTTAATTATATCTTAATATTTTAAAAGATAATTTGAATTACATTTTGCTGGATTAGTTTATTAAATAATTCACATATTAAAAATAAAAAAAAATATTTAAAATTAAAAATGATAAATTCTCAGTTTAAAAATTGTGAAATTGATTTCTAGAAAAGTACATATTTTAAAAAAATAAATAAATAAAATTCTTTCAACAATTCTCAATGTACATTAAAATTGTGGAGGTGGGAGGAAAATGTTCAATGCCTGCCTGTCATTATTCGCTCTTCTTCTGAGAAATATTTTATTAGTTTCTTTTGGCATTATAAATTTATTTGGCATTTAATCAGAAAGACAATTGGATTCTGAGATCAATTTTCATAAAATGATTGGGTTAGATAACAGCTATGTCTACTGTCTTGCTGATTTTCTAATTACTTGTCAATTACAGGTTGGTCTAAGGGTAGAGCATCCACAAGAATTAATAAACAGCATACAGGTTTGCCTATTCAACAAGTTTTGTCCTAATTGAGTGTGCTGAACTGATTCCTTGCTCTTTTCATTATTCACCTTGGCGAGTCATTTTCATTCATTGATGAACTGCTAGATTATTGAGAGGAAAACACGAATGTCCATTTATATTTAAACAGACCAAGAAGTCCCTGATTCAACGACCTATAATATGTGGCATAATATTGCAATCAGGAAGAACTTTATCTAGAGGGATATAGTTTCTTCATTTCAAACTCAGAGTCCAATATAAGGACAATAATTTCAACATTCAGATCTTTAGAAAATGGTGGTATAGTTTTCTTCAGCTCATGGTTGCTTACTGCAAATAAGGTGATAGATGATAGCTGCTCCTTCAGTCGATTTTCTGAATGGAGAAATCCAAACAGGACAAGTAGCACCTTGGAGACTGAAATCCCAGAATGCAAACCACCTTTTAATCACTCCCTATAAGCTCCCCACCCAGCCAAGAAAAAGATTTTCCTCTCCAGCTGTTGGATTTATTATGGGTTTTACTTTTGGTTCTTTCACGTGAAGGCTATGGAACATTTATAATTGTATCTAGTCTGTGTGATATAACATGGCGTGCTGAAGTCAGATATCCTCTGCTATGACTATGCAGCTTTTGGACCACCATTTCACTCACAATATTAGTTATTGGCCCTCCCCTCTAACCTTAAAGAGATCGAGTCTTTAGATAGTGGAGAAGCTCTGGTTGAGGATTAGAGTGGTTTTTCTAGATCCCATGCATATCAACAGAACTCCAGAGCTGCTGTGCTCATATTGCTTTGCTGCATTGTAGAACTTTTAGCTCAAGTGCTTAGAACTCCCTGTTCTCATTCTCGCTGTTAAGTGCATTTGCTCAACCAAGTTTCCAAGAAGTCTTGTCATTTCAATAGTATTCTCATACCTTTTTTCAGTAGAAAAGTAGTTCAGTGATGGAAAGTGAGATACAATGGTGAAGGACAAGACATTCTCAATTACAGGAGAAAGAGTAGATAACTCAGGGTGAAATTTAAACACCCAGTTACCTCCTTTTGAACCTGAAAGTATTGACTTTCCCTGCCAAGAAGATGACAAGACTATGCTCTCCTAGGGACAATTTGACATCAGGAACAGTTCTGAATTTTCAAATGTTTTTTCATATCCAAATTGCCTGGGTGATAACGTCATTGTGCAACTCACAAGACTTTACTTTCCCTACTAAAATTGAAACCTCAAAATTATAGGAGGAATTCTTTTAAAGAAAAAGGAAAAATTTCCACGTACTCTTTAGCTTATAATAATTGTGACATGTAATTAAAGCATTATGGCATATATTGTTGGTTGCAGTATTCTGGATTGGCCAATGAGGTTCAGAGTGGACGTGGAAAAATACCAGTGGCTGATTACAAGGTTGCTGAGTATGTCGATGGGAAAGATGTGGTTACACCTTTGAATTCAGAGTCAATTGGTCGTAGTTGTTACTCGTTCTGCATGTGTCCTGGTGGACAGGTGCACCTTCTTTTCTTTTGCCCATAATACATCTTGAGGGATTACATGCTCAATTCTGGCTGATCACTCAAATTTTGGCCTTTTCAGTCCGTAAAATATTGGTTTTTCTTATTGATGCATTAGAAGTACGTGATTTATCAATGTGAGGCTACTTGGTGATTTTGTTGAAACTCTTGTTATGCATATTTCTTAAAGCTAAATGGCAAAAGTGGCAGTGATATTCATGAACTCTTGTGCATGGAAGGCGTCTTGCAATTTTGCTGATGCTTGATTGACTGCCAAAATGCATTAAGATTATAAAGTTTTTGCAGGTGGTTCTTACCAGTACAAACCCATCAGAGCTTTGTATCAATGGCATGTCATTTTCTCGACGTTCATCAAGATGGGCAAACGCTGCAATTGTTGTTACTGTCTCATCAAAGGATTTTGAGGCTTTAAATTTCCATGGGCCTCTTGCAGGTCTTGAATTTCAGGTATTCTCGTGTCTGCTTATATTTGATTCTTTTAATTTTGATCGATTCATCCCATTTTAATCCCTCAACTGTAAGAAGGTGATGAATTTACGACTTATTCTGTGGACAATTCTCAATTTGAATGAATGTCAAAAGGCAATACTAGAGTTTTGAGTCTAAGGTAGTGTTATATTAAAGGTTTAGGGTCGGCATTATGGTAGTTTTCTTTCTTCCAAATGAGATGATGATATCCATTCATTTTGCAACCGACTTAACTCAAATCTTAATTTGAACATACTACTTTAGAGAGCATATGAACGAAGAGCGGCAACATTGGGAGGTGGCAATTTTGTCGTACCTGTGCAAACAGTAACTGATTTTTTGGACAGCAAAATGTCAGGTAAAACCTCTATTTTCGTTTTGCCCCTTTTCCTAGCAGCAATTTAATATATCCTTGTACATGTTCCTTTTCCTTTACAGAAACAACAATACCCGCATCGAGCTACCGCTTGGGTGTCAAGGCTGCAAATCTCCACGATTTATTTCCTGCTCATATTACGGAGGCACTGCAACATTCGGTTCTAATGTTTGACAAAGAGGTTGGTTCTCCATAATTTTCCATTTTGTCCATCCATGTAAGAAAAAATGCACAACGGAAGAATTATATCTTGTCCAAAACTTGGAACTTACAGTTACCCGGATTTGTCTCCAAGAATGGACTTCTTCATGGCGTAGAGGTACTTCTCGGATTCCCTTATTTTACTAACGAATTCTTTACCTTATATGGCTGGTCTGAATGTCTGATCCTGTAAATTTATGTGTTCATTTCGTGAATGAAAACATTGCTACAGACGAGAACGAGTTCTCCTGTTCAGATCACTCGAAGGATTGATACGTGGGAGAGCACATCTTTAAAGGGGCTCTACCCTGTCGGAGAAGGAGCAGGATATGCTGGTGGAATCACAAGCGCAGCTGTCGATGGCATGTATGCGGGTTTCGCCTTAGCGCAAAATCTAGGTCTGTACAATGGCAGCATGGATTCGATTTTAGGCAGGGCACAAACTGCTGGATTCTTCAAATATTGAAGCCATCCATAACATGTAATCTGTCACCAACATTGGAACATTTGTATTAAAGTCAGGTGTTTCTACTTGGGCTGGTCTACAAAAACTCCTTGACCCATAGGTTGACATGCAAACGGTGGACGTGTAGCTTGAAAAGTAATGGAAAAATATAAATTTGAAAAATATTGTAATGTCAAAAAATCACATTCTTTGTTACCTTTTCATTAAAAAGTTGCATATTGTGTTCCTATCAGAAACATGATGTTCCCATACACAGTAAACAATAATTTTCTCTTAGTGTAATATTTAGTATTTACCGTGAACAATAATTTGTATTATGATTTAATTTAGAAATGAATATGTATTTCGATTTATATCAATTTTTTTATAATTTAGAGACTCATGCGAATAAATCATGTGTTTGACCAATCATATGAAATAGATCATTTTTATGCTTGCTTAACACACACAAAAACAATTTTATTGTGCGCTTTTTCCACCGTATCTTAGATTCGATCTATTATCAATGAAAGAAGACGATCACACATCTATGTAGTCGATTTTAGAGAACATCTAAGAAGAATTTACGTTGATGCTACTAAAACCTCTTGTAGTGTAAAATATTTTTCGAGTTAAGATAAATTTAAATGAAACTATTTTCTAGCTTTCATCATTTCGTTTCAAGTGTTACCCATAAGAAAATAAATTTGGATTTCATTTTCTTGATTAAATATTTGGGAGGGACAATTGGACCACAAGTCGAAGAGAGAGTAACATGGTATGCGAAGTATCTACATCATAACATGGACTCCAATCAATAAAATATACATATCATTCAAATTTAGAAAATCTTAATTGTGTGCTGTTGTGAGATTGATTGTACACAAAAAAATAAAAATAAAAAAAATCAGCCATTGTCTCTGTCTAAAAAATGTCTCTCGTTTCTTTTGGTTCGAGGCATTTTCTTCCGGAAGGGTTTACAATTTTATTTTTTATTTTTATTTATTTATTTGTCTTTTTCGTTCGTGTGTGTGTATAATTTCTTTTTTCCCATGAATCGATTATATAACATAGGTGAATAATAGGAAAAATTACGAAAACATAGTAAGTTTGTGAGTTGGATGGGTCGTGACAAATGCATGAATCATATGATTCAACACGAAATAACTGAGATATTAGTAAATGTTTCTTCAACTCCTTAACTTTTTTTTATAATTGTGAGATTTCTTTAATTTTCAAAACTGCTCGCTATTAGAAACTCATCAACACGATGAATTATTGACGGGTTATTCTATTGTTGATCTTAACAACGAGTATATACATATAATAGTTCTTGTCGCAAATTTGAGATTACCACTAAAAATATGTCTCGGATACTTTTTAACGACGAATTTAGCGACCCATCCCCGGGGCATGCAGGGGAAAAAAAACTTGCATCATTGCCGGGTTATGCTACTTGAATGCAGGGACTCTGGGGAAATTCAACATTCATTGTACCAAACACAAGAAATGGGACACAATGGTCCTTTGTGACTTATGTTTTTGGCAGTTTATATGTCAAATAGTTTTTGGAAAACATTTGTATTTTCATCCATTTGTTGTTCCTTTGTCTGTGGGACACACTGCATAAGGAAAGGAATGCAAGAAGTCAAAACCTTTTTGGGTTGACATTGACCAAATATATTGGAGAAAATAGATTATTGTATAATTTTGATATTGTAATTGATAAATATGTTTAGGGTTATGACTTTTATTGAGTTGACATTTTGGATAATATTGATGAAAAAACTATATACAATGCTTACTCCCTGTTGGCAATCTTTAAATTTAAACAGTTAAGGAGTAATAAGGACTTGGGATGACGAGAAATGGAAGATCGGGGACAAACTTGCTAAGAAATATAAATCAAGAATTACGATAGATAAAATGTTGAAAACGCATTTACATTTCTCTTCATCAACTAGCCCCCATGTACATAATATGAACCGTCTATAATCAACACTTTGATGACAAATGGAGCATTTCAATCATCAATCATTTGTCGTTGTTAGTCCTAAAATATGAAAATCATCCAGATTTTCTTTAAAATCTTACTTTTTATGCATATACTTCTAGTAATAAATTCTCAAAATCTATAAGTTCATTTTCATGAAATTAATTTTGTAAAGAGCGATATGTCCTGCAAAAAATTTAGTAGGCTCCTCTCTTTGTTGGAGTTACCTCCCAATAAAAATAGGGGATTGGTGAATTTGGTACACCATATAATAGTCAATAACTTATTCTCAATCAATCGTATTCCAGATTAAAGAGGAAGGTGTAGGCCACCGGCGGTGTCCTTCCATAACCCCACACGAATATGACGCATCATCATTCAATTTTCGGTACATAGTGACCCGATTGATGGTCCGAGTTATTAAGTTGGCATTTATATCGAAAATCAAAGTGTTTTGTGTTTTTTTTAGGGCAAAGAGAAAATGATTATTATTATTATTGCTTTGAATAATCATTTTCAAAATCAGATCCCACCCCACTCTAGAAAAGAAAGACAAATATATAGAAGTAGCACAAAAAATGAAAGAACATAGTACTAAGATTTAAGCCACCCAATTTGTCATTTATGAATTGAACTTTTGTGTTTAATAATTACATTTCAATTTGTCTCCAACAATGATAATTTGACCCCACTTAGAGTCTGTTTGGTTCAATTGTTACTAATCGTATACTCGAAAAGATTAAAATATTACTTATTGTGTCGCACATAAGGTAATTGAAAATTGTATGTGTTTATCAATCCTTAAATTTTATATATTTTCTTTATATCGACATATGAACATTTAAAGTAAAATTCCTTAGTGAGGGCATAAAAAGTCTCAAAAACTGTTTACTTAAAGAAAGTCAAAAAGAAAATTACACTAATTTCCTTGCCTACTTTTCCACCTTAAGTTATTCAAACTCCAAACTCACTTTGGCTACTTTTCATTCTTTCCAAACAATTCCCAAAATGCATTATTTTCTTTCAAAAACACTCCAATACCTAGAGCCTGTTTGGTAACAATTAAAATTGAAAATATGATTATTATTGAGTTCCACCCGTCTAATAAAAGTCAACAATAACGACTAATTTTTCATTACATTTTTATTTTTTAACCATCAACTAAATTAAAATATTCGATGTCGATTTTTTACTAAAATATTCTATTAGCGTACATTGCTATGAGACCAAATATTTTGTTGCAACTTTGGTATTTTTAAAAAAAAATTCTTTCTTATTTAAAAATAAGATAAGCAAATAAGTCGAGAATTTTTTGTTTAGAAATTATTTTTAGAGACGTGTGCAAATTAATAAAAGATTGATGATAAGAATGTAATGAAAAAGATGGGGGCATAAATATGAAATTGAGCAAAAAATTAAAGAGAAAAATATTAAAATAAAATAATTAGTTGAGTAATTAGGTGGCGCGAAATAACCTCCCGTCTCTCCTGGCTTTATTTCGCAACCTTCTTCAACTGAAATTTCCTGCATTTTTTTCTTTTTTTTATTATATTTATTTATTATAATTTGATTTTTCATAATTCTTAATATTATGAATAAAGATTAAAATCGGATTAAAATTGAAAAACTAGCCGTTATTGTTGATTTTTATTAGACGAGTGAGCCCAGCAACGATTATATTTTCAATTTTAATTCGATTTTGAGCTGTACCAAACATGCTCCAAGTTTAGGTTTTTGAGAAAAAAAAATAAGATATTCCGTTCCTGAATCTGTAAAATTGAAATAATCTGTTTGATTGAAAGGGAGAAATATTTTTTTAATCTTATTTCTTAAAATAACGATTATCTTTTATTTCCTTTTTTGGTGTTTTGTTTATTTATTGCACTGCGTGTACATGGGGACAAAGACATCTCTTAACATTATTTTAGTACTAATTAACTTTTATAATTTTTTGGATTTATATATAATGAGGTAATTCTTATTGATTATGTAAAGTGAAAACAATTATGAATCTGACAGTAGAAATTTACCAATTCTTGATCTTAGGGAAAAACCCAGTTTTTAATTACTCACCATTTGATATAAAGGCTCATTGTGAATGTACACTGATCTGTGTGTGGGTGACCCCCCTCCCAAACCCACCCAAACTGTGGGGATGGGGGTAGGGAGGGGGGGTTGGCACTTTCATTGAGTTCCCTTTCATGAAAATGAGGTGGCTGGGGGAAAGAGGGAACAGGCCAATAAGGTTCACATTTTGAGTTTTGCTGAGTGTGTGTAGCTTCAGCCCTGAGAGCCATGGCTCTCCTGTGAGAGGGACAGAAAGGTTAAGGGACCAAAAATAAAAGAGGATACAAGAAATTAATATACAAAAAGAAAAAAAAAGGAGAAATAAACAAGAAAGAGGCATTTTTGTCCTACACGCCCCTCTTTACTCTATTGCCACATGCCTATTCACTTCCTCTATTCTTCCTCTTCTCCATTTCCAAGGAAGGGAAATTCCATCAGCCATAATTCAATTTTTCTTCGTTTGACGTTCCACATTTTACTATCTTTTCGTGGGGGTTATTTGACAGAATTTAAGCCCTTTTAGATAATTATGGAAAACCCATTTGCATTTGTTGGTTGAAGTAATCATATTCAATCTGGTGCAGATCTGGAAATCTGTAAAGATGTATTCTTTTGACATCCTTTACTTTTTCGTCAAGCGTTGTTCTTTTATTTTCTTTAGTTCTCTGTCCTGGGTATCTTACTTTTGGATTTAAATTTGTATGGCTGATTTTTGTCTGAGGAAAGGGTCTCCTTTCAGAGCAATTGTTGTGGTTAATAGTAGATTAATAGTTGGTTTCATAAAAGCCTGTCGAAAAGTGTGTTGATCATTAACATGTGATGATGGATATCAACGTGGTTTAATCTGCACAGTTTGGATGGATGTATGTGAATCAAGGGTAGCATTACAGAAGCACTCCACCGTGGATTCTGCAAGAAAACCATTGGTGAATGCTGACAACAAAATTGGAACCACTCGACAGTCCCAAACCAGAGAAGTTAGTTCTAGGTATAGGTCACCTACTTCATCTGCAGCCTCTTGTCCAAGGCGTTTCCCTTCGCCAAATGCTGCTAGAACATCAACATCGTCAATTGTATCAGCAACTAAGAGGTCGGCATCAGCTGACAGAAAGTGTCCTACCACTCCATCTCCTCGGAGTCCACGTTCATCAACCCCAGTCCAGGATACAACTGCAGAAATGCTTTCGGCATCAAGAAAAATAATAGCAAATAAGTTACCGGAGTCTTTATGGCCCTCTACAATGCGGAGTCTCAGTGTTTCTTTCCAATCTGATACCTTTTCTCTCCCTATTAGTAAGAGAGAAAAACCATCGTCTCATGGTCTTTCTGATCGCACTTTGAAGTCATCAGTGAATGTAGTGCATAAACTGGGCAAATCACCACCGGCTTCAAGGAAGCCTACACCAGAGAGGAAGAGGAGCCCAGTTAAAGGAAAGAACTATACTGATCATTCAGAGAATTCCAGACCAATTGATGGTTTACATACTCGACTAGTGGATCAGCATCGATGGCCAAGCCGAGCAGGTGGAAAATTGTCCTCTAATGCTTTAGACAGAAATTCTGATCTCCCTGAAAAGACCAATAGAACTTCTTTATCCCACTCACGAGCTAGTTCACCTTCCCCGAGGAGATTATCTTTGGATGGGGCGATTAAACCTATATCAGAAACTAGTGCTTCGTTAACACGTGTATCTCGTGGTGACATAAGTGAGAAAACAATGTCGGGCGGTTGTTCAGTTGTTGATAGTTCACTGCTAAAACAAAAGATTGTTTCTTCAACCTCGTCGAATAGAGAAACATTTGGAAATTCTGTTGTTAGATATCAATCTTTGCCAACTCCTGGATCACGTCCCGCATCACCCTCTTTGTCTAGAGTTAGTCCATCTGGAGCAAAGGTTGTCAATCCTTCTTCTAGAGGACATAGTCCTGCTCGGGTAAGACCATCCAGTCCATCAAGGCAAGCCCAGAGTTCAACTTCTGTCCTTAGTTTTATTGTGGATATTAAGAGAGGGAAGAAGGCTGTAAATGACATCGAAGATGTTCATCATTTGCGGTTGCTATACAATCGACTCTTGCAATGGCGATATGCCAATGCCAGGGCAAATTCTGCTCTGCATTCTCAGAAAATAAAAGCAGAGGTTTGAGACATTATATCTGTGGAGCTTTCATCTACCTTTTAAATTTTTAATGTCTGTATTTCTGTTGTTTTCTTTTTATGCTTATTTGTTTGTTTTTTGTGTTCTGAAAACTAAATTCTGAATATGTGGCTAAGAATGAACAAATGGTGTAGAAACCGCTGCTTTTTGCCTTGGAGAATGAACCCTTTGAGATTTATCTGGTGAATACCATGACTAGTGAGCTGGTAAAAGCTTTGTAATGGTTGAGCAATTAGCGATATTGATTAGATAATTTAATCATTACTGAAAAACACAATTCTAATCAATTTTCTGAGAATTAGATGGACGTGAATCAACCCCTCAATTATGGCCCAGCTTCCTATGGTTGGAATTGAATTTTAGTTGTAAATTCAGATTTTGGTGCCTTTTGCATTAAATTCACCTGTATTTATTGTAAGCACCAATTATTGTTTTGCAGAAATTGCTGTACAGTGTTTGGAGAGCAACTGTAGTTGGTCTATGGAAATCAGTGATTGGTAAAAGGATTGAGCTCCAGCAGCTGAGACATAAGTTGAAGCTCTATACAGTTTTCGACAACCAAGTAATGGCTCTCTTACTACTAAATGCTCAAGTTAATTAAAATAGAGTTAATTGAAAGCAAATTATAGTATTTTCTGAGTGTATTATGTTCTGTAGTTGTCTTTTATATTTTTGATATAACAGCAGAAACAACAAACTGATCCTTATTTCCAAATAAATTCGATTCACGGTCTCAAGCATGAAAGATGACTGACCTGGAAGTTTCTTGTAGAACTTCAGCGTTGTAGTTAATATGTGCAAAAGATTCTTTTCTCCTTCAGTGACAGTAACTCTTTGAAACATGGGAGTTAATTGTCTAACTCCAACTGAACTTGTTAACTGTGCAAAATTTAGTGTCAATGTTATCTCTTCCTTAAATATCTGCTGCCAGCTTATCCTAAGAAATATTAATAGATCTTCTTCAAAAGCCATGTACTGGCTTGATTTTGAAAGACTGCTGACTGTAAAGCTCGTTTAGTACGGTATTTGTAACTTGTAAGTTGCACAGGTTTTGGTCCATCTATGAGCATTGTGCATTTGGATCTTCAACTGATCTATTTAGTTGAAGTTGTCTTACATTCTTTCAGATATTTCTCATTGCTGATCCTTGACATACTAATTGTGACTAATAGAGTTTTCAAAACATTCAATTTGATGAAATCCTGGAGCCAATGGGATAGACATTTATGGTATATCAACAACCATGTGTTTCACAACGACTCAAAACAAATTCTAGCTTTGTAAAACTTTTTGAATACAGCTTTCTAGAATTGCTTTTGCAAGTGTTTTGCAAATGTCTTCCAAAAAACTATGTTCTTTATGAGAATATCCCCATCCCCACTCCAATTGCGAATAATAATAATAAAAAAAATTAATAAAAATGAATAAGCGCCAACTTTCGACTGAAACGTCCATCTGATTTATATGTATTTCCTTGTAATACTTATGTACAGCTATGCGCTTGTTTGAGCCTTTCTGCTAAAAATGCATTTTGAAATAGTAGATTGATGGAGAATGTGTAGTTAAAAAATAAAGAAAAGTTTTGGGTTTGTATGTAATATTATTTTATTGGAAAAATGTGTGATTGAAAAGAAGAGAAAAAAATTATTTTGAAAATAATGGGAATCAAACTGGGGCTATATTTTTAACAAGTCATTTTAAATTTTTAGATCATTGATGTCGTAAATATTCTAATGCATACAACCTGATCAGCTGGCCTGTCTTGATGAATGGGCTTCTATGGAAAGGGATCATACTAACGTGTTATCCTGGGCTATACAAGATCTTCAAGCTAGCACTCTCCGTCTTCCAGTCACTGAAGGGGCAAAGGTATATCGGTTTCTCACAAGTCCTTCAGACTCAATTTATACAATTGAAGTTACTGATTAATTTGATCTGCAATTTTGCAGGGGGACATTGAAGCCATTAAGGCAGCTGTTTGCTCAGCAGTTGATGTGATACATGTGATGGGATCCTCCATAGGCTCCATATTTCTGCAGGTGAGATTGTTTCTGTTGTTATGCTCTGTCCATGATATTTATCCCCTGTTTAACAACAATTATTTGACAACTTTTTTTTTTCTACATACTTATTTTCAACCACACATTCATACAATAAAATATTCTGCACGTAAAGCAAAAAAATTTTCCTCCTTTTTAACCTCACATTTTTCTTAAAATCACTAATCAAAACATTGTTTTTTCTAAATTACGGTTGTCAAGCAGGGGCTGAATTTATTCTACACTCCAATAGGTTCATTTATAGATCCAGTACAATTATGACACTCATGTTTCGTGTGTGCATTAAGATTACAGAATGATGATTGCAACTGCTTTCCAAACCACACAAGCACATTGGCAGTTCAAAGTCCCAAACCATACATAAACACCACGTCATCCGCCTCAAAAAACCACCATAAAATATAAACCAAAAGGCAGTAGCAGCTCAAGACAAATCTTCAGGCAACAAATTTCTGTTTGGTTTTAGTTTATTGCTATTCAAAAGAAAAAAAAAATCCGAAGCAGTTGAAATATGGAGTTTGACCTTTGTTTTTAGTAGTTAAGATTAGTTAGTTAAAAAAAATCAAGAAATTCAAATGCACAAATCCTGACGTTAACTGTGCTGCTCCAAACTCAACCAGAATTTCAGCCACTTTTCTGTAGCCCAACAATCCACATATAACCCAAGTCTAACACTCAATACTATAAACCCTAACTGATTTAATTTCGCCTACACCTAGAGTAGACTTTCCTTGTTGCATCAATAAGTTGGTTCATAAATATGTCCAATCCAATAGTCGTGCTTGGGTTTCATATCGTTTCCTTTCCTCACCATAAACTTTTAAGACCTCACTTCAAATGATTTGATCTGATTTCTTTTATATAATGCAGGTGGAGGGAATGAACAGTGCGGTTTCTGAACTTGCTGTAGTAGCTTCACAAGAGAGAGTGATGCTTGATGAATGTGAATCCCTTTTGGCTTACACGGCAGCTATCCAGGTGAGGAAGTGCTAAAAAATTGCACCTTGAAATTGCTTGTTATTGCTATGTAATGTATGTACATGGACTCTATGTATAGGAATTCCATTTATAGTCCTATTTTTCTAAAGTATTAAAGCAGAAAAATAAATTGGATTCACAGTTAGCATGCATATAAAAATGAAAAAAAGTGTACTTTTCTTCCTCTGTGTTTTTCCTTTCGCATAGTTTGTAGTAACCGTCCATGGACTTAAGATCACGTCATCAATAAATCACTTATAATAAAAACTCTCCTTGTTACTGCCCCTCTTTATGTCTCTGTCTATCTCTATCTCAATTCTTTCTTTTAAAGAAATCATGTTTAAAGAAGAGAGGCAAACTACAGTCACTTTTTCAATTGAACACTTGGAAATCCGATATTTTGTGAAAATATTAGGCTATAGGCTCAGAAACTTTTAGAAACTTAGTATGAAGCAAAGAAGGAAGTTTTGTATGTATGTCAAGATATTTATGCAACAGGTTAGTGCAAACCAAAAGCACTAAATGTATATTGATTATTATATTGGATCCCCTGGAAAATTTGTGGTTTTCTCGATTGCCTTCCATTATTTTTGTGCTATACTTGACATCAGGTATCCTCAAGGTATATTGAACGTTAATACCAGATTCTTCATATATTATTGTGTTCGATTATCCATTTCCTAAATTTATTGTTTAAGTACAACTAAAAAGAATTAGTTTTTATCTTGTGTTCTTTACATAATTTTCTGATCTGTGTATACAATAGCCGCTTCGTTTGATAATGTTTTACCTAAAGCAGGCAGAAGAACATAGCCTTAGAACTCAGTTGATACAGTTGAGACCAGCTTGAGCAGTGGTGAACCACCAAAATTTGGCAAATAAAATTAATCACAAGTCTTCATATATGTGACGCTAACAACAGTTTTGCCTCCTCAGCAAGTAAGGTTTATCGGCAAGTCTTTTTGTTGTAAGTGATTATTTTATTCTTTTTGCATGTAATATTGTATCAATGGAAAAATGTCAAGGAAGGAAGCAAATATATTGAAGTTACAGATACTGGAAAAATATGTTCGGCACAATGAATATTAGCCTTGTACAAATTTACAAGGCTGTAAAAGTACAGAATTGTCCTCATAATGAAATCAATTAAAATCAAGATGGATTTTATTCTATCACCCTTCTTCAACCTCCTTACTCCAAGGTCCCCAACCCATGAAGTTGAATTATGAAGCATACAAAGGTATGATTGCACATGATAAGTCCTATAGAGTACGCAAAACACTGGCCCAATCGGCATTTGAGTAGGCATACAATTGATTAATCAGGCTCTTGGAGTGAAGACAGACTTGTTGTGCAGATCGCGTAAGGAGAAGTTAAATTTGAACTTTTGCAATGAATTCATCGTAAATTGTGTTAAATGTACTTTATAATGAATTTATGATATAACGTCTACATAAGTTCGGAAGAGTTGATTTGATATATTTTGTTTGAAATTTTAAGTATTAATCCATTTTTGAATTAGCTGTGTCTTGTTGTATACCATTGTTATATCAGTCCATCTTTATTGGAAACTTTGAGCGTGCTTTAGTGATAATTGATGAGAATAGATAAGCGTGTTCTTATTTTTTCTTTTTGCTTTTGGTATTTCTTAACTAACTCAAACGTGTTACTGTAGTAAATTTGATGCTTAAAACAGTTCAAATTTTGGTTGAGCTTGAGAAACTTTTGGTTCAATGGGTCTTGTAATTAGCTAGTATAAACTGTAATTTTTGGAGCTGACATAAAAGCAATAATACAAGAGACGAATACTTTATTTGAATGCATTTGAATTATTATACTGATGAAATTTGTGTTCAAAATATTTTGATTTTTGAGCTCTGGTTTTCCTTGTCCAAGTGTATCTCGTCTCCATGGTAACTAACACTACCAAAAAGTTATGCTATATGCAGCGTCGTTAGTGGATTTATGGATCATAAAACAACTTTTTTCTAAGACGCGAAACCTATAATCAAAATAACAGAAAATGCCTTGGTTGCAACTACCATTTAGCCCATAAGAACATGTTTTGTACGTTGAACTGAATTGTAACCTAAAGTGTGAATACTATTTGAGAACTACGACTTATAAGTAAAAGTTCGTTTTTACATCATTCTTGCAGAAAAGTGGTTTTCAATCGATGCAATAGATTTTCTATTTGAATTAATAAATCAGTAATTATGAATGCATTGCTCGAGGAAACTAGAACAGAGGGAAATCCACCACTTATAAGCTGGTGGCTGAAATTACAATAGTTTTTCTTACCAACACCTTTTGTATCCTTGTGAGTATACTGGGAAGCAGAAAAGCTAACTTCAAATATAATGCTTCTATTAGAGGTTACTGAAGATGTCGACCAGCTATTATTCTCGTATAGGTTGTACACAAATCTATACAAGACAATGGAATGTAAGCAAGATCCCAGGTTTAGTCAGAAGATAAATGTCTATACTACTTGCTATTTCTTTAACACCCTTAGACACCTGCTGAAACTTCACTTGCTGTCGACTTATCCTTCTTTGGCGATTCTTGAGCTTTTTGAGCAACGGCTTTATTTGGAACCAATATTATGAAGATGTTCCTATCACGGAAACTCTTGTTCTCCTCAA